>VWZT01003948.1:1335987-1390775 GCA_013397055.1 Pachycephala philippinensis | reverse complement strand
AACCTGTTAAAGAATAAAATCTTTTTTTTCTTTTTTTTTTTTTTTTTTTTTTTTAATGATTTATATTTTATTTCAGGCTCTGTGTGTGGTCTGGACAGGGCCTCAGTAGAGGAGAGACTTCGAGACTTGTGCCAAGCTGTGCAATGTTGTGGTGGTCTGATGATATGGGTTGCTGCTATTTTCTATTTTAATAACAACTGTTTTCTTTTAACATTATAAAGCTGGCAGTTGTTAGTGCTTTTAATTGAACTATCCATGAAGTGTGAATGATAGGTGGAGCTGGCACAAAGGATGATCCAGAATGAATTAATAACATTAATAACAGGGCTGGAGTTTATTTCGCCTGCAGAAAATCCCCTCTCTGTGACCAGCCAATAGACTCAGCATTTGTGTGTGTCTCCTTCACCACCACAGGCCTTAATATTTTGTATAGTCTGTTTCCCTTTAAATGCTGCTTTAGGCTTGACTTCACATGTCTTTCCTTAGCTCATACTATTTTTGCAGCAGAGCCAACAGCCTGACAGCACTTTTAAAAAAGAATGAATGGAGTTAAAGTACCCGAGTAGTGATACGCTGTTTTGATGACTGTTCCCCATAGTTTTGACTGCTGAGCAGTCAGCTATTGGTAATTCATGGAGCAAAAAAAAATTGAAATTCAGATTGTAGTCTTCTTGTGAATTGTTGGAGTCTAACAGTGAAATACTTGCTTTAGAAGGGTCCCTCCTCATAATGTCACTGTCACAAAGATTACTCCAGTCTGTGTTATTCCAGGGTTTACCCACCCTAGATGAATTATTTCACAGAGGTCGCACTTGTTTCAAACGTACACGGATCTATCCTGCACTGTGGTGTGCCTACTGGCACAGCAGCTGCAGCTCCCTGAGTCAACATGTGTGGGAAGAGACTTGGGAACCTTCTCCAGGACAGGCCAGTGAGCTCTCATTATCCAGCCATCTGGACCCCAGATTATTCCAGATGTGACATGTGCAGTAAAGGCTGCCACACAAATACGTGTTATGAATTCAGCTCATTTTATTTTGAGTTATAGAGTTTTGAATTCGCTCAGTTCCTTCATCTACAATAAACAAACACATGTGTATGTGTACACACACACATTACTGCCTTTATATGCTGTACCTACCTCCTCATCGACTCACATCCCGAAAAGCTTCACTGAACTTGTTCCTATGGAAGTCCATTGTTCAGCTTCTACATGCTTCACCTCTGTGAGATTATTATCTCCACTCTTATCTCATCCTGGTCCTTCTGACTCGCTTGACTTGCTTCAGTGACATTTACAATGTTGCAGAAGGATGATTTTTCTCTTTATCTTTATCATGAGTGCCATGACTATGTGTGGGGGGAGAAACCTGGCAGTTCAAGAATGGGAAGCAATTATGCATCATACACCCTGTATCCTTTAAATTTTATATTAACGATTGCTGTGGAATGAGAAGCCAAGTCTTTGAACAAAGAAATATATAACAAGCTGGGACAAGTGTGGTGAGGCAAATGTTCATGTGGAACAAATATTTCTATAAACCAATTCAAGAGCACAGGAGAATTTTTAAGGGACTCATTTGCAGGACATAAATGCTGACCTTATGTAGTCTCTATGTATAGAAACCTTCCTGAAAGTAATATTACAAAGTACAGACCAGAGTTACGGAATTCATTTATATAGAGAGTTGACCCCTAAAGTCCTATTCTACCTTAATCTCTGAGGCACTGGGATAAGGGATAGTTTGGGGTTAGCCACTGTCTGACTTTGGACACTCAACTGAAGCACCCAGCCTGGAAGACTAACCTTTCCAAACTCCTTACAAGTACTCAGTTGAGGATACAGACACATCTTGGGGCTACGTCTGTAAAACTGCCTGACAACTGCCTGTCCCTCTCTACTCACTGTAGAAATATCAGGGAGACAGAGAGAATCCTAAGTCAGTAGACTAAGGTATGTGGTGTAAAATGCGCCTGTGATCCCACACTCTCTTCTGTCAGTTCCTTTTCTTCTTTCACGACAAATTAAATTATATGAAGGTGGAGAAAAGAGCTTTGGGGTTTTATTAATCTTGGAAACAACATACATATTGAATGTATTTTTGATGAGCCCCCTCTAGTATAGTGCCTGCTGTACAATTGTCTGAAACTGTGAAGGAATGGATACCTTAACCCATGCATTACTCCAGGAAGAACCTGGTACAGTGCCCTTTATGTGTTTAGATCACCATATGAAAACAATCTATTATGCTAAGGAGGACACTAAGTTTATTTAATTTTATTAATTATTTACAAGTTCATACATCATCAGACTCTATATCCTAAAATAGTAACTGGAGTCATTACTGGATCTCCATTTCCTGGACCCTTGCTTTTTCTCTGAAATAAACACCTTTTGGGTTCTTACAACAACATTTTTTTTTTCCATGTAGGCTTTTTACTTGCCTTCATCTCCTGTTCTTTCCTAACCTGGCTTTCATACTTCCTTTTGACTGTAGCATAGTGCTTTGTCAGTTAACCACATTTCCTCAGCATTTAGTTGGCCCCCTTTCCAGTTAAGTTGAATATAAATAAGTACAGATTGCCATTCCAGTAACTTCTCTTTATAGTCATTGCTTCTGGTGTCATGCTATAGTAAGGTCAGATGCTCTTTGAACTGGTATTGTCTCTTCACTTGATAGGTAACCTGGCCTGTTTTCTCACACTAGAAAAATAATAAGGTCAGTTTGCAGAAATTCCTTTAAAACATTACTTGAGCATCCTGTCTGGTAGTAGAGATGAACCTCTTTCCCTACAATTGGATAGTCATCCAAATCCCTTTTGTCTCAGCCCTCTTGTGCATTGTTCTGGGAGTTTTCTTCCTGTGGACAGCTAAGCAGATTCATGTGGATCATCTCCAGGTCAGTCCCTAGGTTTTGTTGCTTTACAGTTCCTAGTTAAGAAAGATTATAAAAAACAGGGTCATTGTTGTCTCTGTTCCCTCTTGTTCAATTTGGAGAATGTTCTGGCACACAGTAAGCTGCAGTGAATCCCAGCGATCTGGCACTGGGTCTGGACTTTGCTTACTTCCTAACTTAGGCTTATAGGCCAGGAAAATGTTGTAATGTAGTTTCTTCTCTCCAGTTAGTCCTTGGAGATTCCCCCTCTTCAGATTCAACTGTAGACCTTCATATATTATTTTCTCTGCTGTTTTTTAGCTCAGCAGATTTCTTATAACTTCCTGCCTAACGGGTCCATCTCCTCCTCTTCACTCCTTATATGAGCAGGAGGTCATGGTGAGGTTGTTTACTTGTAAGTCTGCTTCCAAAAACGTTTGTCCTTTCAGTTTGTAACCTTTTAAACCCTTGCAGGACTTTAAACATTTTCAGCTCGGTCGATTCTTTTCTTCCGAGTTTTCAGTTTATGTGATTAATCTTTATTTTTCAGTGTGTGTACTTGAGTGCTAGAAGATTCTTATACAAACATAAAAGACAATAAATAAATATGTTGTACAAAAGGCAACTGGATAGGAATGAGAAACAGTAACTTCAGTTTTAGCCTAACAAAGAAAGGAAAGAAAAAGGGCAGATGTGATCAGGATAGGAAGGGTCCAAAACCCAGAAACTAAGCACCTGTTCTGGTGTTTCTCAGCTGGTATTGATTGCTTGCTTGCTTGCCTGATTGATTCCCGAAGAACAGTGTTGTAAGATTGTCACAGTGGAGTTTGACACTTATGCTCTTTTCCCACATCTTTACATTTCCCTGTCCTGTGTTCAAGGAGGTCTGGACACCTAGTGTGAAGTAGAGATAGTGACAGCAATTTAGAAAATTCTGGACATTGTTACATCAATGGGAAAATGTTCCCTGATTTTAAAAATACCTTAAAGCTTTACCAATGGTTGGAAAGCTGGAAGATAACACAAAGAGAGACTGAGTGTGATTATTTACCTCAGGGCATATAAAAAGTAAGCACATGTGGATGGCTGACCCCTCTGGTACAGGGAGAGAGGAGCCAGAACACAGCACCCTAGTCTATCAAATTATGTTCCCAGATCAAAGGTAGCTAACAGCTGCTGGAAAGGGAAATAGGATAGGGAAACATGCAGACCTTTGGAATGATATGAATCAGTGTAACAAAAAAGATGTCTTGAGAGAAATCCTGAAGCAGCTGATCTTGAAAAACCTGGTAAGTGTACAGTTTGTGTTAATTTAAAACCTAATTAACTTTCAAGGTAATACAGATAGGCATTTGGAGGCTTGTCTTCTGTGTGCATTCTAGGTGAGTTCAGCAAATTTTTGGAACTTAGGAGATAAGTAAGCACCCTGTCCAGGACAGGATAAATCTGATTTTGCTACTCACACAGCAGGCTCACTGCAAGAGAGTTAGGCAGACTTAAATGAAGAACGCATCTCCTCTCTGAAACAGAGAAAGTATCTGAGAGCCAAAATAGAGTTTGATGGGTCATATGTAAAAAGAGGTTTGGAACTGTTTTCTAATTGTTTTTCTTTTTTTCTATTTGAATGAAATTGGAATTGAAAAAATCTTTTCTCCCACTTGTCCAGAATTAGGTGGAGAACTTAATTTTGAGCAACAAAAAACCCCCACAAAAACTCATCATCTCCACCCTTTAACCCTTATAAAGGTTTGGAGAATGGATCTGTAGGCTGATTATTGTGTTGTTTTCAAAGCCAAAATATGTTTTTAATGAAAATATTTATCAAATAGTTTCCTTCTTACTGAAAGTGACTTCCATTTTTAAAACTTTTTAAATGTTTCAGGAAATATTTTGAGCTGTATAGTTCCACCCTCCAACTGACAAACCCATCCTAGGAAACCAGAACGTTTCCAACTAAGCATCAAAAATTGCCAGTTCTCATAGAAGCAAACATGCTGTTTTAGTAATGTCTTGTTAGCACTGCCATGATTTCATAAAGCAGGTCTTCACTGGAACTGTTCTTCCTTTCTCTTCAGATATATACTGATATAGAGAAAGTTATTTCATTTTGTTGCAGTCTTTTCATGAACAGTGCAGTAGGATCTGTGCTGTAACCTCTCCCAGACAAAGTCTACTGTGCAGACTGCTAAAAAATATAACAATGTGTTTGAAGTGTGTGCGCATAGCACTCTTCCTTCACTGTATTAGATCAACTCATAGTATTTAATCTCTTTACACACTTTGGATTGTGCAAAAAGAATGGAGATTTATTTGTACATTGTCAGCACCTGACTTTATAGACCACACTGAATTCTGGAAGTTCAAGCCAGAGCTTCAGTGTCTGGTAGTGATGCCAAAACACAGCCACCATTGGGCAACACCCTCCCATGTGGTACAAGGTAAAGAAAAAAATTTTGAGCGATGACAGCAATCATTCTTATGAGAAATGTGACATGTGGTGCTGCAAATAAGATTTTAAAAAATGGGAGGATTTTGCCAATAGAGATCATAGAAAATGCTATATTGGAAGGGACCCATCAGGATCATCGAGTCCAATCCCTGGTGCTGTGCAAGACACCCCAAGAATCACACCATGTGCCTGGAAGTGTTGTCCAAGCACTACTCAGACAGGTTTAATGCTGTGACCACTTCCCTGGGAAGCCTGTTCCAGTGCTCAACCACTCTCTGGGTGAAGAACCTTATTTCTGATATTCAACCTAAACCTTCCCTGACTCAGCTTCATGCTGTTTCCTCGAGTCCTGTTGCTGGTCATGAGAGTGAAGACGTCAGTACCTGCCCCTCCTCTTTCCCTCGTGGGGAAGCTGGAAGCTGTAGACTGCAATGAGGTCTCCCCTCAGTCTCTCTTTCTCCAGGCTGAACAGACCAAGTGACATCAGCCACTCCTCATACGGCTTCTCCTCCAGAACTTTCACCATCCTCATGGCCTTCCTTTGGATGTTCTCTAATATCTTTCTTACATTGTGGCACCCAAAACTGCCCCCAGCACTGGAGGTGAGGCCGCCCCAGTGCAGAGCAGAGCGGGACAATCCCCTCCCTTGCCCAGCTGGCGATGCTGTGCCTGCTGCCCCCAGGACAGGGTTGGCCCTCCTGGCTGCCAGGGCACTGCTGACTCAGATTCAACTTGCCACCAATCAGGACCCACAGGTCCCTTTCCCTGGCACTGCTCTCCAGACCCTCATTCCACAGCCTATACACACAACCAGGGTTGCCTCATTCCCAGTGCAGAATCCAGCATTTGCCCTTGTTAAAATTCATACACTTGGTAATTGCCCATCTGTCTGATTTGTTGAGGTCTCTGTGCAGGGCTTGTCTGCTCTCGAGGGAGTTGACAGCTCCTCCAAATTTAGTTCTGTCAGCAAACTTGCTTAGTATTCCTTCAAGTCCTGTGTCCTGGTTGTTAATGAAGATGTTGAAGAGGACTGGGGATGATGCCTTCTATTGAGATAACTGCTCTTCTCAAAGGAACTTTTAGGGAGGGAGTGCTATGAAGAATTTATTCACCTTTTCTTTGATGACAGTGGCCAGCAGATGTGATTTCTGACACTAGAGAACTGTCTTGGGGAATTATATAGTAGTGAGAAAAAGCCTGAATGATTTGTCATTGGAGGACTTTCTAAAGTTCTGGGACTTGGTGTACCTACTAATAGGAAAGTAGTCAGAAATATGGATGAGTCTAGCGCTAGTGATTTTTTACTTTTATTCTCATATATAGTCAGTCCACATATAATTTGCTTTTTTATGGATTTATGAGAACTCAGACTACTGTTTGTTCCCATGAAGTATTACAAGTACAAAATGAACATCAATGGATTGAGTTAGTTTGCACTCTAACTCTACGAGCTGCCCCTTGTTTCTTGAATTTTTTAAGTGATATTATTGAAGAGAGAGCTACTGTGAAACTGCTTTTCCAATGACAGGTAAGATTATCTGAGTCTACTATAGTCCCTGCATTTACATAGTCCCTGCATTTGCATTTATTTGTCCTGTAGATGTGAACTAGAAAAATCTTACAACAAAATTGCTATAAAAGAGATGACTTTAGGCATACTGACCACACACACAATCAGTTAAAACAGATGAGGTTCATCTCTTACAGAGCCTAAACATAAATCTTCACAAGACTCTTCTCTTAGGAATTCTTACATGATAAAAAAATCCCTAAAGTTTTACTTAACTATTATCAAACTGTGGCCTAGATTATAATTAAAAAATATAAAATAGGACCTTCTGTTCCCGTTTCCTACTTTAATCAACATGAATTTGAGGATATTCAGTGCTTTCCAGCATCAGATATGCTATATGGCATTCATTCTTTTCTCAAAGGACTCTGAATAAATACTAATTAAAATTAAGCTAAAATGTTCAGCTTTTGAAATATGTATCTTTTTTTTTCAAATCTACTTTTCTTCTGGGTAACAAATGTGAATACAGACTTGTTTCCTGCCTAACTTACTTTCCCATGCCTCTGTGTTTTCTTATTTTTTGTCCTTTTTTGTATGAAGGAAAGAAATAGTTTTGAAGAAAGCTGAACCCTCAAAATCCACTGGGTATTGTTCTGTGTTAAAGATTGCTAAGCGTAGTATGCTAACAATGGGCCAAATACTGCACTAATTTCTCTGGGATAACTTTTGGATTTGGGATTTATGCTCACTGAAGGAGAGAACCTTGCCGTACAACAGAACATCCAGAATACTTTCCTGAGCTCATTTTTCTATCCTACTGTATAAGATGCCACTGGTCTTACACCTGGCAAGGTAACATAGTAAGACCTGATATCTTACAAGATTACAAAAATGCTAATTTTCTAAGCTCTTCTGTTACTACCCAAGTATCAGACCAATGTCTGATATTGTTGTCTGGAATACAAGAAAGGAATTTTGCTGATTATGATCTATTTTGGCTCACCCTTAAGTCTTTAAATTGACTGCTAACATATCTGAAATACACACTTCAGACTTTATGCTCTTTGTTGTGGGATGTGCTAATTGAAATTAAATTTTCCAATGCAGTGAACTGATGGTCAAACATGGAAATATGACTGGAGGATAAATTGTGTGGCTAGTAGGAATATTTACATGACAGCAGTGCCCACAGAGCTCGTTAGGTCATGGGCTTGGGTCCTTAGTGAAGGGAGAAGTTTGAACTGGATGACAGAGAAGAATGATGAGATACCATGATTTGGACATCAGGAATAATCTTGGACATGTGGAGGAACTTCTTCATGGAAAGGATTTTAAACATTGGAAATGTCTTCCCAGGGAGGTGGTGGAGTCACCATCTTTGGAGGTGTTCAAAAATTGACTGGATGTGTCACATAGTGTCATGGTCTAGTTGACAAGATGGTGATCAGTCAAAGGCTGGACTTGATGGTCTTGGAGGTCTTTTCCAACCTAAACGATTCTGTGATTCTGTGATAATGTAGTGCATGGTAGAAGTTAGATCTGGTTTTAAAAATTATCTCAAACTTCTGGCTATCTGACATTGTAAACACACCTCTGCATGGCTGTGGGGATGGGGATGATGTGGAGTACAGAAAGCACTTATCAAGTTTCTCACAGCAGGATTTTGTGTATCTCAGCATAACTGTTCCTTGAAGCCCAGGCCAGAGTTCTCACTTTGCAATTTCTTGGAAAGTACAGCATGGAGTCAGATAGGGGTTATGGAATTTATAACCCTAAATGTTGTTATTAGTAACAATTTCCAGTTGCTGACAAAGGCAAAGCACCACACAGTTGCTCCATAAACAAATATTTATGTATAATACATGGAAAGTGTAAACAGCTTTTTGCAGTGTTTCTTAAATAATTTCTCAATGCGATCAAGAAGTTAACCTACAAGTGTTTCTTCCTGAACAGGCTATTACAATCTGTTATTATCAGATGCACTCACAGAATTCAAGTTTGTCTTGTAACATTGACTTATAATGTAAAGAATCAGTACTGCATTTGGATTTCAGTGCTTTAACAAATGTATATAAGGACATTCTTTCCCGTGCAATCTCCATTTCAGAAATTATTTCAGTCTGTGTGGCCTGGAATACAGAGGTGCAACTTGGATTTTTTTAAAGCTGACAAAAAGATTTTCAGTGTTTCTTGTGACTTTCAAAAATGCTTCTCTTGTCAGGAAACAGAGGTTTGCCAGAGCCTTGTAACTAGACATATTCAGCCCTTTTTCATGACTTGCTTGCATCAGCTTGTGTAGGAGGAAAAAAATCAATTATGCCAAAACTGAGCACTCAAACATTATGAATTTAGCTCCATAAATTCAGAAATCTTAAAATTAATGAACTTAGAAGGGATATAGTGAGAAGAAGGGTCTTTCTGCCTGTTCTGTGATGGTTGAGGACTTTGATTCATAATTTTAAACTCTTCTCTATGGCCAATATGAACCTGAATCTATTCTAAACAGGGAAATTGCATTTAAATTCACATGTCTTTGCAAGTTTCCAGAAGCTGGGCGTTTAGAAACACCACCACACAGCAATAGACTTGCAGTAAAATTATAGTAACTGCTGACATTGAAAGTGTGTACTCTGTACAAACAGCATTACAGGTTTTGGGATGAGACCTGACAGTAACATTATTCTTTCTCTATCATTCAACTCATCCTCTAGCCAAGACCCTTGAGCTCCCAGTAACACCTGTGTGTAACCAGAACCGAGCAGAAAGCAGCAATCCCACTCCACAGAGGGTTTTGATATTTCTAAATTTAGTTTCTTTCACACAAAATAAAATTTAGACATTACCTTTAAAATTAAGCTGTCTTCAGACTGCTTTACTTGTAGTCCGTACTCAGAGGAAAAACTTCAGAAAATTGCATTGGCCTCATGGCATCCTTCAAGTTCTCAAAAATTTTTTGAATACAGAAGTCAAAAAAACTATACTTCACTGGAGTTTCCAAAGAATATGGTGTTCTGTCCAAAGGGAAACTTTTAGCAATATATCAGGTTTGTTTGGTTTCTTTTGGGAGGCAACACATAAGTGAAAAATATTTGTGGCCCAGGTTGGAAAAAAAAGATAGGCCCCACTCAGCTTTTTTTTCTTGTTGTATGGATGAAGAGCTATTCTTTCAAGAATTTGAATCTCTGGTGTCCCAGGCTTTTGTAATAATCACCATCTGAGAGACAGTTGAATTCCTCCAGCATAAATCTGCCACACACATACAAATTTGAGCAGCTTTGTTTTCATTCCATTATGGAAGACTTTCATGTTTGGTTTAAAAAACAAAAAAAAATGAAAAGGAAGAAAATGAAGTTTTTCTGGAGTCAGTAGTGTTCTGAAAGCCTTGGGAAGCTGCATTTCATAGGGAACTCTTCCTGCCCTGGATGCTATGGGACAGGAAGTGGGGTAGTGTGGATCCTCCAGCTACTCCTTCTGCCTCCTGATTCGCCCAGGGGAACTTCTGCTGGACTGATGCAAACACAGTTGAACAGGAGCCTGCTCTACCTGGTATCTGACACAATATTTACAGATGGGAGTTTTATCTCTATAAGTATATTGATACAGATTTCTCTCAATTTCTCTCTCTGCATATATACTTAAAGGTATTTATGCATGTAAACATTAAGAATTTAATTTTGAAAGATTCCAATAGAAATAAAAATTGCTTCTGAATTTTTGTGACTAGCTTTCTTACTGACCACCCTCCTGCCTAATTCAGATCTGAGCCTTTGGGAGTGTAAAAAGTGCTAAACAGCCTGCCTGCATGGGTAACTTATTCAGGAAAGACCCCAAAATGTGTATCTAATTACCCTACACTCTTCCAGATGAAGTCTTCACTTATTCTGTCTGCATGTAGGCAGTCACATGGTTCAAACAAAACATATTTCTCCTCTCCATTTTAGAAATAACAAAATGTTGACATTTGACACATCAGTTGTACAAGTAACAAGGAAGCTGAATGAGAGTGTTTTTGAAAAGCACCAGTTTTTCTTTTCCCTCTCTTTGGGAACCTCCCTGAAAATTTGACTTAGTTCCAAATTCTTCAACAATTGGCCAAGACATAATTCCCAAATTTCCCTTTCCATCTCTCCCCACTGAACAATATTCTACTTCCCTTGACATGCCTGCTAACTTTTCTGGGAATCTTTATACAGACCACAATAAACTCAATATTTTCAAGATGAAAACCCACAGCAGCTTTTCTTTTGCCAGCCTCTAACCATCAGCTCTTTTCTTTTTTCTTTTCCTGTGTAATGCCAATGTTAATGTCAGCCTTTCTCTTCCTCCATCTGCAGCTGGGCTGTTATATACATCCCACACATCCAGACCCTTGTGTATTATTTCCCTCTGCTCAGTCTTCAGCCTGCATCCCTTTCCCTTCACCCTCCATTGCCAGGATTATAGTTCATACAGTGCTTATGTCATGTCCTAACTATACTTTTCCAGTTTACCCCTCCCCACTATGCCATGAAACCATTGCATTGAGCTCCTGAGAAATCCTTCCTGTACTTTTCCCAACCACTCCACAGGAGGAGAAATCAGATGATGTGAAATTCAAAATTTTCTACATTTCTCCCACTCAGGTGTCTTCTCCTTTGCCATGTCTCAAAGCCTCTTCTGAGCAGTTGTACAGAGGTTTGCCAATATTTCATTCCCATTTTAAAGTATCCTACTTCACAAAATCTCCAGTTATACCACTTTAAAGGATTAGTGATTTTTCTGCTTATCTTTTAGAACTAGCCCTGTTTAAACACTGCTGCAAAGAGAATTTTTTTTATTATATTTTGGCACAGCCAATGATGCGTATAGAGACATCTCTATATAAAGAACTCAAGTGTTGGGCTCTTAATTACTAGACTGCAACCACCATTCATTCATCCAAAGATTTTCTGTAGCAAAGTCTTTTATCAATAGGTAGCACTCATTCTCCCTTCTTTCTTTATGAATGCTCCAAAGGGAATCATAAAATCATCACAGAATGCTTTGGGTTGGAAGGGGTGGTAAAGATCATCTAGTTCCACTCCCCTGCTGTGGGTAGAGACATCTTCGACTAGACCAGGTTGCTCAAAGTTCCATCCAGCCTGGCCTTGAACTCTTCCAGGGATGGGGCATCTGCAGCTTCTCTGGGCAACCTGTGCCACTATCTCACCATCCCCACAGTAAAGAATTTTTCTTAATATCTAAACCTACCCTCTTTCAGTTTGAAACCATTAGCCCTCATTCTATTAGTGGAGTCTCTTGTAAAAAGTCCCTCTCCCGCTCTCCTGTTGGCCTCCTTTAGGTAGTGGAATGCTGCTCTGTCTCCCCAGAGGCATCTCTTCTCCAGGCTGAACAGCATCAGCCCTCTCAGCCTGTCTTTATAGGAGTGAATTAGCTATATCAAACACACTTTAAAATCTGGAATTACATTGTCCCTTAGCTATTACACCATCCAGTAAAATGACATATGAGACTGTGTAATTTCATCTCCCCAAAGCATTAGTGGTTTACGCCTGCTCAACTGTTATGCTTCATGGCCTTAATTTCTGGGTAGAACTTCTGAAATCTGCTTTCTGAGATTAGCAGTGCCCTCTTGCCTGATTTGAAACAAAAATAATTGGAAAGGCACATGTACCAGCTTCCAGTTTATAAGAGTTCATTATTTGAAATCCCCTGAGCTCCTCCAATTAGAAAACAACTTTTTGACTTAATATCCTTCAATTGTTAAAAACTTGCGTCACTGAGAGATCACAGTGAAACGTAAAGGTCCCAGCACATTGGCACTTGATTGTGAGGGGATGTGATTGTTCCACATTTAGACTGGAAAGGGTTAGGAACTCCGCTTCCCAATGTGCTTAATGAATGAAAGGAAAATTGGACCCTTGAGCCAGAGGCAATGACCTAACTGAGTGAAAAATGTTTGCAGGTTAACAAGGGCAACTGTTCCTTGCTATAATTCCCACTGGAGGTGAATGACAAAAAAGGCCAATAAACCTCAGACTCTGGATTATTTATTAACCTGTTTTCTTCCTAGAAGAAAAGACCTTACTGTAGATCTTAAAAGACAGAACTGAAAAAGTGTCCTTTCACAAAGACTAAATTAATGACTATGTGTGCTTGTTAAAAAGATTAAGGTGGAATATTCAATATCATTGTATTCTCTGTGATCAATCAGATTTTTAGAAAGGCAACTTTGCTGGGACTGAAACTCAAGAAGAGCAAAAATAAAACTGTGATTAAATGACACTAATGTAAGCCATATTAGAACAAAATGTAACTGGAAATGACATATAAGCGTTGTTGACACTGAATCACAGAAACGTATTTTATGTCTTGTCTTTACTGCTGCCTGACATGCTGACACAGCACATCCATAGCTTTCCTACAAGTACTCAGAAACTAGGGTGTGGTGGGATAGCCAAGTGTCCTGATGGAGAGTGGAGTCTCTCTAGCTGGAAGTCACGCAATTCACTTCTCACCCTGGAGAGCAGACTTGGTTTCCAATCTAAACCGTTTGCAATGAAGTAATGGAAAGATTACTGTTGTCTACACTGAGATCAGGTCTGGAGCCTAACACGGAGGCGATGGAAAAAAATTGCAGGGTAAGTGCAGAACAATGCAGGAAAAGACTAGTAATAACCAGTAGAGCAGCTGTCAAACTACCTTTGCAAAAAATTCTGTGATGCCTTTTCAGGAAACAGTGTAGACTAGTCAGGAGAGAATTGAAGGGTATGATCCAAAGTTGAGCTGTTTCAGTGAGCTTTGTATTGTATTAGTCCCTAACAGAATATACAAATAACATATTGCTTCCTGTATTTGAAGTGCCAAAAATGAGACAGTTGCAAGCATTCTGCAAACCATATGTCTGAATCAGTCTGGGACTGAAGCAGAAGGAAGGAATATGAATTTACATAATGCAACTCTCTCTGCAACATAGATATGATAACCATAATGCACAGATGTATTTTCAGTAACGGGAACTGCATTTGATTTTCTTGTTAAAACTGCCCTGCATTTTTCAAAATGCTTTTTCCTTACCCTGTTGTGTACCTGCACAGGAAAAGGTGAACACCGTGTTTATATACTGCTTTCTTCTCTGAATGATAGAATAGCCTTCCTGCTCAGACACTTTCCTGAAAATGTATGATTAAATTTGTATGGTCTTTGGCTGTGGGCTTACATTGACTTCAAAATAGTTAAAAAATTTACATTTGACTATTAATTTTTAGGTTAAGAAAATATCTCAGAGAAGCAGAACTTTGCTTTCTATCCCAAGGACTTTTAAATAGTGCAGATTGAGCAGCACCCCAGGTCCTTTTTCACTGGTCAGTTTTATAGCCACTCTGCCCGAAGTCCCCCTGCCTGGGGTTGTGGTGACTCAAGTGCAGTACCTGGCCCTTGGCTTCATTGAACCTCATACAGCTGACCTCAGCCCTTTGATCAAGCCCATCCAGATCCCCCTGCAGAACCTTCCCGCCCTCAAACAGATCAAAATTCCTACCCAACTGGGTGTCATCTTCAGACTGACTGAGTGGGCACTCAATCATCTCATCCAGACCATTGATAAGGATATTAAACAATGCTGGCCCCAGCACTGAGCCTTGGGGAACACCACTAATGATCAGCTGCCAGCTGGATGTAACTCCATTCACCACCTCTCTCTGGGACCAGCCATCCAGCCAGATTTCTACCCAGCAAAGTGTGCCCGTCTAAAACATGAGCAGCCAGTTTCTCCAGGAGAATGCTGTGGGAGATGGTGACAAGGGCTTTATTAAAATTCAGGCATACACATCCACAGCCCATCCCTCATCCACCAGGTGGGTCATGTTGTCACAGAAGGAGATCAGCTTCCTAACATAGGACCTGCCTTTCCTAAACCCTAAACCCATTTCTGCTCAGCTGCCCTCAAAAAGATGTTCTTGAGAGCAGCTTCCCAGGAGCAGATGGCAGTGCATCTCATGGAGATTCCCATTTCTTCTGTTGCCATCAACGTTATCTCTAGCACCACTGAACAGCTGTTTCTCACAGCTTCAAGCCTGGTTCGGTTGTAGGGAAGTCTTCTCACCATGAAATTGTAGATAGTACAGAACCTGTCCTTCCTCTATCCTCTCTTCATGAGATCTAGTGCTCCTAAGTTGGGTGCCTGAAATCTTAATCCTATGTCTTTGTCTAGACAGGCCAGACATATTTCTGATTTTAAGAGGAAATTAAGTGAAAACGTGCCCATTGTTGCTGGATATTGGCTGCAAAATTTCATATCTTGTCTCTTTATTGCATATTCTAGGGAATTGTGAAAGTCGGTATAATGGATCTTTTTATTAAAAAAAAAAAGGAGGAAAAAGAAATCAAAATAATTAAAATGAGAAAACAACAAAGAAGAAAAAAAATAAACTGGTGAGTAATATCTAGCTTAGTAGGAAAATGCTTCTTTGAGAAAGTAGCCAAATTACTAACAATAAAAAGGTAGAAACAAAAACTTTTGGTAATATGAAAAATTTGTGAGTGAGTGGGAGGTCAAGACTACAGTGACTTGTAATTCAGCTCAGTTTGTATTAAACCTGGATATGAACTTCTGAACTAGGTTTTCCACAACCTTTCTAGTTTGGGTTATTGGTTAAGAAATGATTAATCATGAAATATATAAGTTTCTTTCTGAGTTATACGTGATATTGATGACTCAGATGTATTGCTCAGAGATTTGAAAAGCTTGCTGCTCTCAGTTATCTTTTGTAGTTCTTTATAAATATACTTCTGTTTGTAATTTATGTTCTTCTATGTGTATTGTTTCAGGGTTTAAAAAATACGATTTTCTTGTTTAGAGGCCTTTAAACATGATTTTTTCTCTGTTAAATTCTAAATAGGATAAAATTAAATTTCAGTAAAAGGGCAAGGTTTTTGACACAAAAATATTGTTTAATTCTTCATGAACTCTGTTTTATTCTTTATCTTATTTTTGGTAGACAAGTACACTAGCACTTGACTATTGCTTTTGGCTGTCCTGGAGGAGAAAAAAAATTGGGCACATACCAGAGTTTCCAAACATAATCCATGTGTAGTAAATAAAGCTTTTGTATTATTTCCAACAAAACATTAAATGTTGCTTTCTTTACTAGGTACTTTTCCCAGGCATATAGAATGTAAACTGAATAGGCCACGAAAGTTCAGTGACACAGAACTCCGTAAAGGTGTTATAATGACCTTAAAATCCTACTTATACACCAGTTGTTTCATACAATATTTGTAAATCTCACAAATGTTACTATACACGCTTGCACTCACATCATCACTGGCTATGATCTTGTCTCATAAATTAAGTAAGGTTGGGTCTTGTCAGTTCTTGGATACAAGGCCTCCAAGGAAAACCCAGATGGTGCAGGCATTGATAGCAATTCAGTGGGAAGACCACCTACTGTGTTAGTACTCATTTTTCTTCTGGATTGAGAGCATTGTGTTTGGAAGGATGTTGCTGCGTTTTTTTTTTCTGAGGTTAAAAATTAAGAACCTGACCAAAATTAAGTATTTCAAAGTGTCATCATAATAATTCTGTAGCATCTTGCATAAGAGTACAGAAGTGGTCCAAATATTGCCAGCTGAAACCAAAAAAAAATATTAGAAGTAATTGAAAATACCTTTTCCCCTTTTTTCCAGTCTCTTTTCATTCAGCATCTATCCACCCCCTCTGTGAAATATTCACTGATAACTAACAATGAAAAGCAATTTTTATCTTCATCAGCATTTCCTGTAAGCTTTTGTAAAACATTCAAAACTCAAAAAAGCATGACTGCAAAAGAAACTGGGAATTTCCTCAGCTGGGAATTTGTAATTTGGTCTTTATCTTATTATTTCCTTCTGCGGCATAGAACAAATAAAATGTTAAAATGAAATCTGTTTTGCATTATTTCATTGACAGATGTCATCATGTCCCATGTGCCCATTACCCTCTCTGGGCTAGGATCCCTGGTTACACCACAGGTTTTTGGTGGAGCAGGAGGAGGGGCAGGCAATAAACAGTGCTGCCTGAAAACCTTGGGCCAGGGGCGGTGTGGCAAAGGGAACACTCTTTGCTGTGCGTTGTCTCGGCAGTGTCTATACTTATCCTTATTGTCTGCCTCCCAAAGTGCTGAGTTACTGTTGCAATGCATCTCAACAAGCCTCATTTAACAGAGATTTTTGTCATGTTCCCCCTAATATGCTTTATAAAAAAATAAAATTATATACCAAACGCAGACATTTATCATGAAAGAGAGTCTCAAACACAAAACTGGAAGAGAAGCAGATATAGCAGAAATAAATTGTAATAATTCCAGGCAGGCTATATAGATATAGCCTTCCTCACAGCTAAAATATGAATAATGTTGTTGTGATCTTTGAATGCAGATTGAGAAGATTATAACTGTTTAGCACCTAGAGTTTTAACATGGAAAGAGATTTTCCAAAGCCTAGAAGCTTTCACAGCACCAGAAGAAAAAGTCTTTGGAAGTGACTATTGGGTAAGATATTCACTGCTATAAGTAATGGATCTTTTTTGACAAAGGATGTGGAAGGCACATTTGCCTTTTACTCTTGGAGCCCAGTTTCTGTCAGTGGGCCATGTCAGAGAATTTATAGTGGAGTAAAACTTCACATACAGTCACAAATACTTGGTCCACAGTGTGATCATTGAACTTGATTCTTCATAAACACAAAATAGTTCTCAAGTCAAATAACATTTTAAAGGAAAGTTGCAAGGAAATTACATGATCTGAAGACACCAGCAAGAAATCACAACCAAGTAGGAAATAACTGTAGACTCTGATGTGAGAGTCTCTACGCATCCTAAGGTTTCACATTGACTGGAGTAGGTGAAAGAGAGGGAAGAAGAGAATAATGAATTTTGCTCATAGTTTCTAAGAGACAGAGCTTATGAAAATATATTATGACCTTTTGCAGATGTTATGAAAGCTTTTCTGCTTGGAACTTGACTTGTAGGGTGGTATAATCCCTAAGTTACGAGAATTCATGTTGGTCAAAACTAACTTGGGCTCCTGGAAAGTAAAATAGAAAACCTCATTTATTTTGCTAATGTTTCAATTTCAGTAACTGTTGTGACAGGGATGATAAGAATATTCTTAGTGTAAACACTACTAACAACACTAAACTTGAATAATTGAACTCTCTATTTTCACTATATTCCCTCCGAAAATCTATCAGTGTAAATACAGATTCAGCCATGACCCAAGGTCTGCTTTTGGTGCAGACAAGAGAGTGGGGTGTGTTTAGGGATAATCCTGTATTTCTGCTCACCAGGAAGAACAGTTGCCACAGCCACTGTGCTCAGGAGTAAGATACTGTCTATCTTTCGCTGTAACTTTGTAGGATGCCAGAGGTACTTTAGGGAGACAACTCAGGTGAAGGAATGGAGCAGCATGACAAAGCAGCAAGATGAAGGAATGAAGCATTAAGGGAAAGAAAGCCTTGTGTTAGGGAAGGAAAAAGGGCTTTGATGCTGATGCAAGATTTTGCTTCCCCATCACCACAATTCAATACTTTGATATTTCTTGTCATCTTGTTTCTTATTTTGAATTAAATACAATATTAAAAACTACACTTTTAAAATTTGNTTTTTTTTTTTTTTTAACAGATTTGTGCGGCATGTTCAACATTTCCTAACTACAGAATTTATTATGGAACACAAAGAAATAACCTGAATTCTTTTGGCATTTCTAATTATAAAAGGCTTTTCTCATATGCTCATCTACTATTTTAGCAGGAGAAAATTTCAGCATATAAGGTGGGCTCATTAAAGGGTAAATCAGAATTTTGTAGTGATGGGAGTCATTCTTGTTTGTTACAGAGGCTGGGAGTGCTGACTGAGTCTGGGACTGCAGAAGGTAGAAAGACCATCTTGCATGCACAGCAAACCCATGGTGTCCTGATGATCTGGCTTCTCCTCCTACCTCCGCTTCCTGGGAGAAAGGTTCCAGGTGACTGTTAAAACTCTCTTCTCAAAGGCATTCAGAAACTGTGTGCCATTGCTTTCTGGGTGTCTGATGGCAGAAGCTGTGGAGGACCAAGCTGCAGAACTGCTCAATTCCCACAGTTGCAGCTAAACTGGATGGGGAACTGTGATTTTAAAAGTTATAGAATACTTGCCGTGATAGATTTTTTAAAAAATCATTCCCATGTGTGTGAAATTGGTCTGTCTGCTCTAGCTATGTCTGTATTTCTGTTCAGAGTAAGACTGTGGATGGCAATTTCCCCTAAATGTATACAGGTATTATCGTACTTAGTAGCTGATGGCAGCACTATAAAAATTAATGTCATTGTGAAATCTGGGAGAATCAGCCTTATTTCTGTCTTCAGAGTAAGATGGAGCTGTGTGCCACAATGTGACATCCTTTCACACATTGAACTGGACAGATAAAATGAAATATTCACTACATGCTTACTAAGAACATCCCCATTGACACACCTAGTGCAAATCAGTAATTTTTATTTTTATATGTATGTAACAGGACTGAATTATCATCGTCCAGGCAGCAATATTAGAAGTTGTGGATTTTGACTGTTTTGTTATGAAACCTCATTGTGCTTTCACTGTAGGTATTTAAGTGCTTGTAAGTAATATGTTGACTAGGATGTTTCAATAAAAAAATCATGTTGGTACCAAGCTCTATTTATATTTCTTAGAAGCTGAATCTAACTGAAATAAACTTTGTTTCTTCTATGTTGCATCTTTTCCCATTTTCAATGCTGAGTTTTCTTTTATACTTCACCTTTGTTATTAAACTATGAGGGCATTTAAAGACTGTCAAAGGCAGTGTCCAAATGAGGAGTTCTTATTCCATAATACTAGTAAATTCGGAGTAATCCACTTATAATCACACCTGCAGTCTTCTAAACTGAAATACCCAGCTCAAAACAAAGCTCTTTTAGAACTTTGAGTTTTGATTCTAGATTTATTAAGGCTTACTACCTCTGGGAAGTTTTAGAAAACAAAACTGTCATTGCAGAGCCAACAGAGTCATCAGGAGAGTCATCAGCAGAGGGGCTGAGTTATTCAAAAAGTGCATTGAGAACAGGATCTAGGATGAATTAAACACTCTGAAAGGAGGGTATAAGTAAACAGGCTTTACATGGTGCTCTGTTTGGTGCCCTCTTCTTGGTGAGATGCCCTCTCTGTTCTTACTAGACACAGGTCCATATGGTGGCAAGACTATTCCAAGTTGATTGAAGACTCTGAATATTATCAAGTTCTGAGTGTTCAATGTGAAACCTTGTTAAAATTCCCTAATATTCAGATAGTGATCCACACCTCTCTTTGGAAAATCTCTTTTCCTTGAGCTAGGCCTATAAAATTATCGATCACCTCAGAATATATAGATCAGTCTCCTTCCCCACCAGCAAAAAAACCCTTATCTGGGCAAAACTAATATTGCTTCTACAGCTTACCATGAATATCAGAGCTTGGCAGGATTTCACTACCTTCAGTTTCCTCCACCAGCAATTCATAACAGTGATTTAATACATTCTGTCCTCCTCTGGAATATGGCCACAGTTTAAACTGCTCAGAGGCAAGTGAGTCAGATCAGGCTGAGTGCTACCTCCAAGCTAATCCCCTTTTCTCAAACCAGTGTTCCCTCCTGGCCTCTGTGGTTTCCTCTTTGCAAAAAGCACCCCTCCATATTGCATTGGTTAACTGCTTCTGAATTTGTGTGCAATATGATGTAAGGTAGCAGATTCTCTGGCACAAAGGTTATGCAATTTACAACCTTAAAAGGTAAATTATTGATAAAGTTCTGGTGCTGCAAAAATAAGTAAGTGTAATTTTTACAAAGTATGATCTGGACATGATCTTTGCTTGAGTTTATTCTTCTGCCTGTTTCTCCCCCAAGTTTCCCATGCCTCTAGACAGACTCAGTTTAATATCCATCCCAGATATACTGCCATCTCCAAGTTTCTGGCAGTCGCTGTTATCTGTCACACTGATGTGCTGCACAGGAAAATTGTTCTGCATTTTTTTGGTGGAGAAATAAAAAGTTATTGGCATAGGTAGTTTGGAAGCCAGAGCAGCTTTCTTACCCAGTGAGATATTATTGTGTTTCAGAAGCATCTGAAGGGAGTCAAACCTAGTCCACGCATATGTTCAATTTTACATGGTGTGCTGAGGCCAAAATTCAGGGCCAGCTGCTCCCGAGTCTCTGGCATGTGCTTTTCTTTAACCACATAGAGCGTTGACTGTCTGTATCTGCTTGCACAGTTGTGGCTTCAGCTTCAGAGCCATATATATGTTTCTTAGCCTCTCAGTGTCTTTTTTTTAAAAAAAGAAAGAAAAGACGTCATTTGGAGTTAAGTCTAGAAAAGTGGTTTGCTGTCTTCTGGCTTATTAAACTGCAGTAGTACTAGAAAATATAATGTGACAACTACTGCCTGACTTTCACATCTATACGGAATAGATTTTAGTGTTGTTTTAAAACTTAGTATAGGAAATGAAGCCTCAAACTTCATGTATTCTGGCTGCATGTAAACTGGTACTTTTTTGTCACACATGAGGACAGAGATTAAAAACAACTTTATAAAGTATTTATGAGGTTTTGATTTACCACAATTATTTTCTCTGGCTTTCAGAGTCTCTGAATAGTATCTTAATGCTAGATCATATTTTCTGACAGCAAAACACCAGATACACTGTAATGATTTGGCATTCAGCCGTTTGGAATGAAGGCCAAAACTGGATAAATAAATCTTTTTCAATAGCAAGGAGCAATGATTGTGTTGTAAACTCTGCATAAATCTGTGATATTACAGAAAGCAACTGTTTTGCAATAAGTTGAATTGAAAAAAACTATGGAAAAAATTTCCCATACTGGAAAGATGTCAACATGGCATTTTGCTACCAGAGTCTTTTATACTGCTGCAAGTGAACTTCTAATAATGTGACAGAAAGTGTTTTTCTTGATTATTGTGCTCAAGATTGTGTGAGAATTCCAGACTGGACTAGCATTTCATAAAAATATTAGCTTTATTAATAACACATAAAACACATTAGGATTCCTAGTAGTCAGTTCTACACATGGTTAGGAAAAGACAGGTGGTTTGCGAAATAGAGCTCATGCTATGCAAGATTTCTATCAGGAGGGGCAAAGCTCTGAGTTACTTTGTATTCAACTGGAGCTAGTGGTGTAAACATATTCACTGATGCGCATTTACTGCTAGCGGTGTATGACTGTAGGTCTCAGAAGTCATGCAAGACATGAGAATTGCTGTGCTAAACACTCTGCAAGGGTGTAGACAGACATCATCCTCACCCAGAAGAGCTTATAGTTTAAAAATACAGGTGTCTCAGACCTGATGGAAAGGGAAGCAGACGTTTAAGAGAAGCAATTTATGCAAGCCACAAACTGCCAGTGGCAGCAGGGAAAGGAGGAGTGTTCCCAGAGGCTGAGCCCCATGGTGCAAGCTGTGACTTTCAGTCTGCAGGAGGGTAGGTTTGTTTGTTTTCCCTTCAAACTTTCGCGCGTGGAAGGACTGCATGGGAAGGCAGAGGCACGCACTGATGTGCCCGGGCAGCCACTCGGGTCCCTCCGGCAGCTCCGGGCATGTGTCGGGCAGGAGGAGCGAGAGGGCCCCATGGTGCTCCTCAGGTCAGGGCCTGGGAGCGGAGGGGCGGGTGCCCTCTGTGACCCCCTGCTCTATCTCTTCTTGAGAAACTACCTCGGTTTGGCTTTAAAAAGGGCCACGACCAGCTGAACAAATGTATGGCTATTCGGTGTAACATTTCCGTGCAGTTCAGGTTAATAGTTCACTTACAGTGCAAAGACTAAACCTGTGTTCTCCAGATCGTATAGACTCTACCGCAAAAGAAATAACAATAACAATAATGATAACCATAACAATAACAATATTACTTCTTTAACTTTTACATTATTAGAAAAACAACGTCCAGGAAAAGATTGTCAGCAAAAAATGGTGAGGGAAGGATGAACAAGGACGCAGAAGCGTGTACTGATCACGGCTCATAAAGCCCTGCGAGGGCAGGTTTAGCTCCTTGGGCTTCGTGATGACGCTTTGTTTCACCGTGTGCAGCTGCAATTGAAAGCAGGGAAGCGGCGCCGTGCCCGGGCTCCCGCGCCGCCGCTGCCAAGGGGCTGTGCCAGCACCGGGCGCTGCTCCGGCCGGCGGAGGCGGCACAGCTCCGATCCCGTCCCATCCTGCTCCTGGTCCCCGTCCCGGTGCCGGTCCCGGTCCTGGTGCCGGCCCGCCAGGACCCCGCGCTGCAAGGGACGAGGCAGCATCCCCGGGAGCAGGCGGCAGCTGGGAATCGCTCACAGGGTGGTGGTTAGGGAGGGCTGCAGTGTGTACATGCACGTAGGAGAGCAGCATTGGAATATATCCAGAGCCCAAATCCTTGAGTCTTAGCAGCTGAAAGATGTCGAATGCTCTCCTTAGGCTGGAAAGCGTTTGGCACGCTCTCGGAGTGTGTCAGTACAAGACTGGCACTGTGGTGCTCCGGGGACCACGAGGAAAACCTTAGGATTACAGCTGTAACTTGGCCACTTCCTCAGTTACCACCTTCAGTTTCAAACCTCTCAACCCATCTGAAACGGGGCAATGTCCCAGCATGATGCACTTAGCACATCTGATTGCTTAATTATTATCTGCCTTTCCACACAGCTAGAATCACAGCTTCACCTGCTCATGTGGCACCCACATGTGCTGTCCTGAACATCAGTGTGTGAGCGGCTTGGGATCACTGCCACTCTGGTATCTTCTTCTCCTGCCTTCGCTAAAACTCCTCATTCTAACTGCATCTTCTGCACACTCTCCTAAGTATGGAAATGTAAATGTATTCACAAAACCACTGTGCAACTTGCAGAACCTTTGTTAACTGCTTTGAAAGTGAAAAGCGCCTTCTAAATAGAACAGTTAAACAGAATCTCTGTGCAATAGCTAAACATCTGCCAAGGAAACTAAACACAGTTTTTAAATTTTATCATTTTTTATAAGCTTCTCATCATTTAAAGCCACATGGACTTTAATTAAGCGCTGTCATGATGGCTAGTAAATGAATGTATGTCAATTATTGCTCAATAAACACATCAACATAGGTATTCTCTCAGAACTGTGTCAGAAAATGCATTTTTATTCTGAAAAAACCACTCCAAGTGTTTTCGCTTTTATTATGCAAAGAATACATCCCCTGCCCTCATACTATGGAACTTTTTAAAAGTTATTAGGTGTTTATCTGCATTTCCAGCGTAAAAAATATTGATCTGAAAGAAACCTCAAGACAGAGTTGGAGACAGGAAGATATAGGCAGAAAAAAGTTTTGCGAAAAGCTGCCACTAAAGTTATGTCCAGCAAAAGAATGCAGGTAAGAAGAAAAGGGAAGTGGGAAACAGATTTTCAGGAATCAGGTACTTGCTGTTCGTACTAATTACATCAACTTGCTCGTGGTCCAAAGCAAAGTGCACTGAACAATACAGCGAGAGGAATCAGTGATGGGGTTTGGGTTCCTGTGATGGTCTACTTGCGCTGTTCTGGGACTTTATGAAGTGTTTTTGCCACTGGGAAAAACCACTGGGGCTGGTTTCCTCTGCCAGTCATATCCTCTGGCAGGCTGGCAACATGGTGAGACACGGATAGCAGCATTGCTTATGTTCTTACAGCAAAGAACAGAAGCAAAGTTCTTGGGATGCACCTCTGTGGTTGATGCTGTGGCTCTGGGTTCATGCTTTAATTCAGTCATTCCGGGTGAGTGGGCCAGAGGGCAGATAAGCTTTTTTCCAAGCAGCTGTGAACAGAGTTTGCAATGTGCACTTGAGATGCTACCTGAGCAGAGGCAGAGTATTTTAATAAACTGAGAGCTGTCTTGGGATTTTGCATTCTTTCCCCACCTCTGCCACTGCCTTCTTGCTGAATCACATTTTTAGCCTAATGTCTGTTTCTTATTCTGTAAAACGGACAAGGTAAGCATTGCAGAAGCAATCAGTAATGTATTTTTCTTTCTAGACAGAAATTGTGGTATATAATAACTGGAAATTACTTTTATCTGGGATGTTTTAGAAGAGAGGGCAGGTTTAATGTGCTCCCATTGTCTCCTGTCATCCTTGAAATACTATAAGGATGGTGTTAGTATAATTTCTTTTATGATTTCTGCTTGGTTGTTTCAATCAATTCAGAATAAATGTGCATCTATGTCTTTTTGGGCCAGTTTAGAATGCTTCTTTCTTAACATTCTCTCAAAGAACTTCAAGGTATATATGAAGTGAAGTCCCTGTCATGGCAGAGGATTCTGGCAGTCAGGCAGCAATCGGTTGTAGAGCACCAAAATTAGAGGTAGGGAGTAGAAAAGAAATCTTAAGAGTCACTATTTGGGAGAGGTTTAGATATGCAGAGGAAGAAGGCTTTTAGAAAGCACTCCAAAACTTAAGGGTGCAGCTTTACACAGATACTTATTTTAAAAAAATATGTTTTCAATTAGTAGATTTTTCTCTATTTTTCCTGTCAATAGTGTATTCGACATTTTCGAGTGATAGCATGTCAAGAACATTACAAATGTCCGCCCACTGTCTAATTGTGCTGACTAGTAATTTCTAATCTGATAGTAAGCAGTGAATTGGTTAACAGTGCTGGTACTTAAGTGTGCATGTTTTGCTTCAAGGCTGACACCCTGGCAAGATGAATGGGGGAAGTTAACTTGCTTGATGCTATTGTTTTAGCTGGTGAGGATGAGGACTCAACAAGATGAAAGTATGTTGGTTTACATTGTCAAGGCTATCTTCACAACCAGAAGCTAGAAACTTCCTTTATTATGAGAAAACAAACACATAAATTCTGGGAAATAGAATAAAACACTCCATTAATCTGCATGAAAGACTTAAATCATTCAGATTCATATATTTGCTACCTGTGGTAATTTTTTCCTTCTGCATTTGGAATAAGAATTTTTTTGGATCAGACAGCATCATTGCTTGCATCCACTGATGGTCTAAGAAATGAATAATAAAATCAGGTACAGCAGACATCTTTTCTTAGAAATACAGCTTTTTGGAAATGGTGCAGAAATAGAAAGAAAGTCTAATAGAATGCTACCCTGTTCTATTGAAATCTGTTCAGAAAAATAAATGAGGTTCTATGTTTGGCTTCCTTTGCCTTGTTGAAGAGTATAGGATAACTCATTTGATCTAGCTCTGCACCAGCTTCTGAACTGTGAAACAAGAATGAGTGAGTTGTGCATATTTTCTAAAATGTTGAGAAAACACAGATGAAAAATTATTATGTAATCCCTAAGCACCAGATTGGGTGACCTTTATTCATATTGAAATAATGAGAACTATTTACAGAGAAGCCTACTGTTCACCGTGAGTAAGGGTGAGAGAATCCAGGCTGGTTTTGTCTTGGACCAGAGAATGCTTCTGAACCACTGTTTTCATTTGGTTTTACAGTTCCATTTTCACAAGATTAAGGGGACCTGAAAATGAATGAAATTGCAGGTTAGTGAATGATACAGTATGTTTGAAGATATCCACACTCTAACAATCTTTGACTATATCTTCAATTACCAGTGTCTCAGTTGTAATATCACTGCTGGGATTTTCAGAAAAATAGCATGTAATGTCAACTCTGTACTTAAACTGTAACCAACAAACCCTGGGGAGCTATCAAGTTATCAGTCTTTAGTACTGAAAGCATAACACCGGTTTTAAGTATAGCTACTCAAAATGGGTCAAGTTACAGCTGGGTTGTGTTTTAGTGAACTAAAATTAATAAGGTGTTTTTAGCCAAGCAGAAAAATTCACAAGTGTAGATATTTGTAATCAAGTTCCTGATTCTATAAATTAATTTTTATTTAACCCTGTGAAAATTAGGTGTACACACACATACATAAACACAAACCACCTGTGAACTGAAGTTCTCAGTACTTTGTTGCCCATAACCTCAAGCCGGAACAGAAACACTAGCACTTCAGCATTCAAAAGCTGGATCAGATGCTAAGGTCTAAGATGTTTGGGTTTGAACTTTGTATACTTTAGAAGTAGGTTATACATATTCTGATCTGAATTTAAATAAGTGGTAATTGGTAAGAAATAAGACAAAATCTTTCCTTTCAAAACTGAAATGTTTGTATATCAGATGTATCCATAAATGTTCTCCCTTTCTAAAGGAAAAAAATATTTAGAGATCATGATGCAAGACCTAAATGTGAGCAAGTCACTTCTGAAGCAGCAGTGGAGGAAACATCTTTGGTGGCCTGAGCAAAACAATTAATCATTGTCCTATGTGCTCTTTAATTAAACATGTAAAGACCAATTTGCTTGTCAGAGCAGCTACAAAACCGAGAATTTGAAGGCTTGTAGCAGCCTTCACGTTTCACATTTGCATTAACTATTTTTCTGTGATTCTGTAAAGATCATGTCTCTATTTTCTCTCCAGTTCCACTGGTAAATCTCCAAGAGACGGTATCAGGATGGCCCCAAGTGATTAGCTTTTTTTGCCAAACTACCTAAAATATAACTGGGCTGTTAATTCTGAATGATTCTAATCCCAGTTCACTATTGCTTTTGAAAGAGCTAAGTTCTGTTCTTCAGCCTATTTAGCAAGGTTGTCACATGTTACCTATACGAACTCTTTCACACATGCTTCAGTTAAAGGCTCAGACAACAAACACTAAGCTTGCTTTTTGTGCCATTCACTGAAAATTCAAAAAATCCACAGATGCCTAGATGAATTACCATGCTACTATTACAACCTTTAAAAAAACCAAAGAAGGTATTAATCAAATTTTTTCCTAATTTGAGATATTTCATACAGAAGGAAAGGAAATAAAAAAAAATCCTTAGTACTATTGGCTTTATGTATGTGTGTGCAATATTTAATTTCAAAATTAAGAAGTTCAGAACTTCTGAAGTGGAACTGAGACACGATTGCCCTTTCCAAATTGTACTTTCCAAAATTTAAATAGCAAAGGAACACTAGATACAGTTTTAGGATTGTTCTGCACTTAGTCTTATGAGGGATCCATTAAGTGGCTTTGTTCTTTAATCATAGGTACTTATATGCTTTTCTCAGCATACTTTCCTGGGCATCACATAAAAATGTGTGTATGTACATGATACCTGTCTATATTAGAAAACTGGTGTTTCAGTTTTCCTGATGGGAAATTGAGGCACAGAGAGACTAAGGGACTTTTTGCAGATCGTAGAGGACATGAGTTAGAGCAGGCTAAAAGATTTAGAATTTATGGTTAACTTCCAAACCATTCTATAGCTTTCCTTTGGATAAATCAGTGCTAGCAATGAATTAAACTGTTAAATGTTTATTTGAAAATCAAACCAAACATTATTAATTTAATTTGGTGAGTAAAAGAAACCCCAACAACCCAGAGTATTTCTGGAATTAACTTTATTTTGACGAGTGTATTTGTGGAAAGGAAGAGCAAGATTGTTATTTTTTTCCCATCAGAAACATCTGTGTACTTTGCCAATATCTGCCTTGGCAGTACTTTACTAGTAATGTATATATTTTGCCTTTTAGAAAACTGTTTTCCCAAGGCTGAGAAAAACTGAGAGCAAAATTATGTGTCAGGAAACATTTAAACATGAAAATATGAAATATAATTCAGATTTGATAAATTCAGTGTGAAAAGACACACTACTTACCAATTCTTAACAGACTTCTTTAGCCTAAAAATATTCTATTGGTTGAGGGGAAAATGAGGGCAGAAACAAAAATTCGCACAACTGAAAACAAGAATAATAGCAGTGAATTTAAAAAGTGACTCTAGGGAAATATGGACAATTGATACAGGAAGCTGAAAATATCTTTGAAAAACTCTGTAGAGGGTGGGGGGAAATAAGATACAATACATTAAGTATATAAAGAAAAAGTGAGATCTTAGTAATAGTTTAAATCCTGTTCTCAGCAAGGATAGTAAAAACATGGATCACAGTGTGCAAAAGGCAGATGTGCTCATTCAGATCTCTTTTGTCAGAAAAGGCAGGAAGATCTATTTCAACCTTAAAGCTAATGAAAAGTATTTTATATCCCATCAGTAGCTAGAAGTAATGGTGAACAAATTTTTTTTTTTCAAATGCGCAGGGTCAGACAATAGACTTGATGCAAGCTAAGGTAGTTTATTTCGGTGTGCTAATATTTTTTAATCACAGAATGCTGGGGAAATTGCAGAAAATTAATGACAGAATTTTAAATTAAAAATCCGTTAAAAATCATAAAAAGGCTGACTAAAGTGGAGGTAATAAAGAAACAAGTATAGATGAGGTATAGTCATGGAGGGAAAAATATTTCTAGCCTGGTCCAGTGAAGATCTGTTCTTTCTCCAATGCTATGCTCTATCTTTAGCAAAGTCTGGAAAATGTGAGATTATCAATAGAAAAACTTACAAGTGACAAAATAATTTGATTTTGATCATTACAATAAATTCATTAAAACACAAAATTTTTGTGTGATCAAAACTGAGGCCAAAGGGAAAAAAAATACATAGCAACTTTTATTGGGAAACTGAGTCCTCTAGAACAGACTTAAATAATAATTTGAAGGTAAGCTACAAGAATAAAGCTATGATTAAAATGTAAGATGCAATCCTCTCATGTCTAAGCAATGGAATATGGATGGAGATGGTGATACTCCATCTGTGTATGTCATTAGTGAGAACATTCCTGGAATACTCTGTCCAGTTCTAGCATTTATGCTCTGTCAAGGACCTTGACAAACTGGAAGCGGCTCAGAAGAAAACTGCAAAAAAAGGTATGAGGTCTGGGAAATGTGTTTCACCCTGAGACACTAAAGAAGCCCAGTTTACTCTAGGCTAGAAGGAGACTTAGTCATAGTCTGTAAGGCCATTGATGGAAATTATGTTCTTGACCAGTTCTGTTACAAATAACATCTAATAAGGTATTTTAAATCAATTTTAAATTTTTTACTTATTGTTGTAACTTGATCATAATCTAATTAATGATACAGATGGAACTACTGGAAATTTAATTTTGACAATTCTGAGCTGGAAACAGAACACAAATATCAAGTGATAGTAACTAAAGTTTGGAACAAATCCTCACATAGCAATGTGCTGACTTTTCCATCTGTTGCAGTTCTTTAATTGAGCTGTAACATATCTCCCAGAAAGACACCCAGCATAGAACAGATAGTATGGCTGATGCAGAAATTGCTGTGTCTTGGTCTATAGTTTGTATAGCAGGTCAAGGTAGAAGACCAAAATATATCTCATAGGTATAAAAATCAGCCAGGAAAAAGTAACTAGGGTATACATGGTGGTGAAAAAGAAAACAGTCAAGTACTATAAATACCAGTATCACAGTAAAAAAATACAATGGAATGGGAAAATTATGTTGAATAACAGAAGAAAATATGACTGTTTTTAATGCATTGCTAACAATTAAAAACCTTATTTCTGATACTAAGCCTGCCTTTTACTTCCTTACTCTGTACAAGTCAAGTAATTTTTGCCAAGTACAGTACTATCTAATTTGCTTTGTAATTTCTACTGACGAGTTTGTATTAAGTTTAAAAGTAAGTAAATCAAACACTGCAAAAATTCCTGAATTTTATATATGGTTGTATGCACCAAGGAGGCACAGAGAGTTTTTCTTCAACTATTCTGAAAAGAGCTGGAGTGCAGATGAGTCTGACAGAAAAAAACTTAAAACAAATGTATCACATATGTGTTTATGGTCTTCTGTCCTTCTTAACACAGGTTCTCCACAGGCACTTCAGTCTATTCCATTGTTAAATGGGTATATTAACAGCTACAATACAGCAAGGAAAGACTACAGGTGCTAAGAATTTGAGGTTCATTTTTCTTATTTTGGTTGGTTGGTGGGTTTTAGGTTTTGTTGGTTTCGTTTGGTTTTTCCCCAAAGAGAAAGCATTCAGGTCTGTGATGGGAGAGTGCCTGATAGCAGCAATGGCACATATATTCATTTAAGAAACATAAATTCTCTAGTGTCATCTAGCAATCTTTGGGAAGGCCCATAGATTCAAATATGCATTATATTTTGTGCTCCATACATAGGGGCCAAATTCAGCTATGTTGGCTCAAATCTGTATATAATGTTATCTAATGCATTGTCTTCGTCTCTACTGAAACAGGCAGGCTTCTCTCTAGTGACCAAAACCATATATGGTTTTATGCTCTGCTTCATTTTGAGAAAACGCCCCTGTTTATATTTCAAGCCCACTTCTTAAAACACATATGTGCTTCTTGGACTGATTACAAAAATGACTGCTTGACAATCTTCGTTACAGACACTTCATGATTTCAACAATAACATAGCATTAAAATTGAAGGCTTCTTCAAGTAGGCAGCCATTTCACAATACTTTACCTGAGAGCTTTTGCCACTTATATTGCTTGGTCTTTTCTCTGTTTCCTCTTATGCTTCTTCTGCCAGTTTTTGGTATTTGTAAAACTTTCTCTTCTAGTCAGAATATTTTTTGAGCTTGGAAACTTTCCAGGTGGAAAAAAAGGCTTTTTGTAAGCTTTGACAAATGATTTTATTAAGAGTTAAAATTTGCTAATTTCAGTTCTAAATACAGGGACTATGTGATTTTGTTTATTTGTTTACTTGCTCTGGTTTTACATCCTTATAAATTATTTGCACAGGTTTTCCTTAATTTACATGGTTTTAGCCTCATACAGGAAATCTTTATGGATTTCATCTATATCATTAGAAAATGATAGGGGGTGAGAACATCTGGAAATAAACTGTATGACCCACTTTAGCATACTTTGCACTGTGAAAGCTTGTATATTATTTCAGTGGCCCCTGGAGCTGCTGTTCTGGACAGTTTTGCTCAGCCTGCACCTTAAAATGACTCACTTTTTCTATCCCTTGCTCTCCCAAAATAAACTCAAAACATTGAAGACGTGAGGGAGGATTCTGAGCATATTAATGTACAGATTACATTTGGTTAAAGATTACTTTTCCCAGTATAGCCTGTATTCTTCCATTTCAAGGTTCCCAGTGCAACCACGAAGAAATTGCTTCCTTGTCTCACCAGGAGAGTCACGATGGCAAGTATCTTGTTCCTGCTGTGTGGTGCATTAAAGGCATCTGTATTGAATCACTCATTGGTGCAGCAGTTTGCACACAGCTTAGTGAATGAAGCAGTGAGCTAATGAATGAACATTCCTACTGAAAACAGACATATATATCTTTCAAGTTGTATTCCTTCATCTCGGTGGCATACCTCAGCCCATTGGTTCAGTCCAAAGTAAATCCATAACATGTCATAGCTGGACAGACCTCTGATGAGATTCTTTTCAACAAGTTAGCATACTGTTAAGCCATTATTTTCAAGGTCTCTAACACAGAAGTCCCTTGTTGAACAACTTTGCTTTATTTGGCCAACTGTGTGAAGGCACGTTTGAGTGGTATTTTAAATTCCCAATTCATGAATATTATTCCAACACAAATGTAAATCTTTGTAAGTATTGAACTACTGCTGTGCATTCTAATAACTATGGAAGATAATATTGTGCCCATTCTTAATCACGTAATGAAAAGAATTTCTGGAACAGCTTTATATAGCAATATTTGGTTGTTTGTTTTTGGGGTTTTTTTTGGTTTTTTTTCTTATAAATTTGTGGTTTTAGAATAAGTCATGGGGAGGGATTTTTACTGACTTGTCAATAGTGGTGAGTCTTAAAGTAATAACTTTAGTAACAAGACACTGTATTCATTCCCAGTTGGACAGAGTCTTGAAGACGACAGTGAGGCAGTGGTGTGAGCTGCTGGCGGGACATGTCTGGGGATCTCCTGGCTCTGCTCTGGAGAGGAAACCAAGGAGAGTGTTGGTTGGCTCCCTGAGCCTCCTGGCTGAATCTCACCTGTCATATTTTTAAAACACCCAAGCAACTGCGGATGTCTTTTAGAGGAAGTAATTGCTGTTAGCATTCTTTTCCTATTGCTTTCTGACCATCTCAATAGTTTCTTAAGGTGTTGCCTTAACAGGAATGTGAACTGTATGTAGGCCTGAAGAAAATTAACAGTGACTCAGAAAATGAAATTTATCTGGAAAAACCACATTCCTCAGCAATACAGTATCATGGAGACTTGATTATTTCTTCTTGTGGAAGGGGCCAAGGTGTTTTATGATACCATACAGTTGTAGCTGAGATTGGCCTGTAGCCCAATCAACTAGTCATTCCTTTCTGGTGTATTTCTGTATTAGACTTGTGCTGAAATGCCCACAGGAGATTTGGGTAACTCTCTACAAATGCTTTTGCAGGTAGTGAGTGTTAATATAATTTAAAAAATCTGTTGTTTTCCCACCCCTCTCCTTCTCTTCACCTCTCTTTGTGAAAAAGGTAAATCATTCAGGGGTTGCTTTCAGCATGCACCAGTTTGTTGAATTTACAGGAAGGGCTGCAGTTCCTCTTTGCACATGATGCTTTCTAACACATCACAGACTTCTAAAATAAAACTATAAAAAATGTATATGAAACAAACAAACAAAAAATACTTTCCTTTCAAAATATCCACACAGGAAAATGCTATGTAGCTAAGCATGCTGATACAACTCTACCAGTAACCTGTGGACCAGATTATCCTCACTGAATTGTGGATATTCTTTTAAAAAATTAGGGCATAAGACTCCTTCTTTCTTCTACCAGCACAAGTTGAAAAACCTAGACACATTTAGCCGTCAGCTGCCGAAGGAAATGTCACTTACCAATGTTTAGGATGATAGATTGCATCCTTTAGATGTGCCATTCTCTCTCCTTCCTCTCTAAGGAGATCCATTCTCAATTTTTTACCCTTAAAACCTAAAAGAATCATAACAAAAGCTTCTCACTTAATTCATCACTTCCCCTTCCTCCATTTTGGGAGCATTTACAAAGCATAAAATGTGGTGCTTGTGGCACTCTTCTATTTGCCCACACTTGAGTTTAGAATCAGCAATGCTGGTCAGACAAGCAGAACTGCTTTTTAAATTTTTTTTTTTTTTTAAATAAAACCCTGTCACAGCTGCTCTTAGAAATACCTATGTGAAAAAAGTTTGTCCCCTTCTCCCACATACAAAATTTCTTCTAAAGTGGTGTAACAACTTTTGGATTATCAATATTCAAAGGTAAATGAGATCAGGAAAAATGAGAAGTCTAAATCACCAACTTCCTATAACCTCACATCAAAAGGTCTGAAATATTCAAAATTATTCACAAATACATAAATGAATGTTGGGAATCATGTCCAAGATTGACAGGATAGCTGTGAAAACAGCCCAAACCCATCTTGACCAGCTCTGAGTCGTGGAAATAAAGCCTGAGACTGAGGTTCCTCCTGGGAAGCTGGGGCTTTTCCCAGTGTCCTGTTCTGGGTTACAGCACCAGCCCTGGGGTATTGCTTGCTATGTGCAGTGACAGTATTTGGAACTTGTGCCTTTCAATGCCTTCAGTCTTACAGCACTGCTCTCTCCACTGCAATGGCAGCCATACTCAGTGTGGACTCAGTACATATACACTTCTTCTTTATAGTTTATGAGTATCCTCCAGAATAAGAAATATGCCTTTGAGCCATCTGAGCTGGGTCAGAGTAGCTCTGGGGGTGCAGCATTATGCAAATGAGCTCACATTCCCTCTGGATATAAAGCAGCGATACAAATGATACAGAATATTCTGAGTTGAAAGGGATCCACAAGGATCATCAAGTCCAACTCTTCAGTGAATGGCCCATACAGGGATTGAATTAACAACCTTTGATTTATAAGCACCATGCTCTAATGAATTGAGCTAATCCCTACTCTACCATATCAGTGTTCACCTGTGATGTACCTGGACTAATTACTTAACTCTGCCTGAGAGATATCCAGTACCATTTCTGCCCTGAGAGAAATAGTACTGGATCCTAGCAGAAATTCTGCAGGTCAGTAACACGCCACTGCAAATGGACAGCAAGAGACAGAAGTTCAAGAAGAAGGGAAGAAAAAACCACCAAATTAACCCATTTGGTGTTTCAAAAAAACTGCTCAGACTCCAATAATGTGGCTCAGGAACTCTTTCATTCACAGTGTTGTTTCATGTTTAATAGTCACTGGTTATAGACATGAGTTTAGCTGGTGACCTTGGCAAACTTCTAGCATACTACAGCTTCTGCTGTTTCATTTGCGTGAAATGAATGTATGACCACTCTCAGATCATTTGGAAGCTGGTACCTACTCCCTTTATTTGATTCTCACTAGTTCCTAAACTGGAGGAGAAAATGTCATTCCTTATTTACCATTATCACACCATTCATCATTCCACAGGCATTTATTATACTCCTTTGTTCTGGGACCTCCTTTTAGTTTTAAAATTAGCCATTTAATTCTGTCTTGTCTCTTCAACTAATTAAGATCTGAAGACTTTGTTTCTTATCACAAGCTGTTTAGGTTTTTTTAAGAGGTTTAGTGAAAGATCCCTATATTTAAGGAATCCCCTCTGTCATTTCAGTTTATTTATCCACTAATTTTACTGTTTGTTTTAGATTTTACTAATTTTCTACAGAACCAATATATTGACCTGCACTTCAATAGATCTCTTTTTTCTAGGTATTTGGTATCAGATTTTCTGCCTTGTCGTTCACCAGTACAATAGAATTTTTAAGAGGAGGCACTGAAATGAGAGAATACAGGTTTGTGTCCTATTAACATGAAGAAAAGGCAACTGCACATACTTCTCACCTGGCATGAATTGCAGCCCTGATTCTGTGTAAAAGTAAGAGTGTGGGTCAACCTTCAGTTTCGGGAATCATACCGCTTGTTTCTTTAGCTTTCTTTTACATATCCATGAAAACACGCTATTTTGCTTCAATGCTATGTACACTGCTCTGCATTTTATAAAAAATATTTTGATTCAAATAGAATAAATTCTGTTTTTCAGGTGTGGGGGATTTTTTTGCTTTGTCTTGGAAAAATAAAATCTCTATTTGCATAGAGTGGATACTTTCCAGGAAACAGATTATGATAGTTTATTTTGCTCTGAATATGTATTAGGTTTTGACTTTTTTTCCTGTAAACTCAATACAATGTCTCAGTTCATACATCTGTGAGATCAAAAATGCACTGTTCCAAAGCACTGGGTAGGAAATGTATAAAAAAATGCAGGTGTCTGAGCAACAGTTTGACAAGCAGAGAGACAAAAGGAACACAGGGAAAGGAACAGTGTCAGAGAAGTGTGAAGACAAAGGGTCTGGAGGCAAGGTTCGTGCTCAGTGTCATAGGGGAAATGGAAACTCCACCGGTGTCAGCTTTCTCTCTATAATGCATCTCTGTCTCAATTCATGCTAAATAGATTGGCATGTACTGCTGACAGCCTATTATTTTACAAGCCATGTGTTTTTTAAATATATATAGAGATAATAGTACACTTTAGTCCCTTAGCTAGATTATCAATAGGGCATAATGACAATCCACATATTTATAGGTTTGGTTTATTGTAGTGTAACAGTGAGAGGAATGTTTTCTTTTCTGGGGACTCTGGTGACTTTTCTAATGGAGTGGAGAGAACTGGTGTCTTAGCTGGCCTCTCCTTCAGCTACCAAGAGCTGTTTGGAGATTGAGTCACAGGAGCCTAGAGAATGGCTCAATCTTATACAAAGCAGGCATCTGCAATAAGGCAGATGAGTTGTGCTGGGAAGTACCTGCTTCTTCCAACTGTAAGTTTTCATTTTGTCTTTAGGCTACAAATGGTTTAAGTTACACAGGTGAATCTCAGTTCAGGATGCCGAATCTTTTTACCACTAATGCTGCTGTATTACTTAGCCAGCACAGCAATATCCAGTTCTGCTTCTGGAAACAGAAATATTTTAGGGTAGAATTAATAAAACTTTATTTACAGTTTGTCTACCTTCTGTAATACTGTTTTAATTAGTTTTAAGACAGAGAAAGTTGGCAAGCTTCGTATCTAGCCCCTGAATAAGGAGCTATAAGGAGAGGACAACAGCAAAACTGGTCCATCCAACTTGTCATTTGCAGTGTCACTTTCAAACACCGTTGTACACCACTTCCCCAGCATATCAAGAATGGCACATCAGAAATATCCACATATGAGGGCACGTGTACATAACAGGTATCATCTGAGGCTTGATTGTGCTGGGTCGTATATTTCACTATGTGAAGGAGCTACTACTAATAGCTTGTGCATGTGTGCATTTTCCACCATAAAGGGTAGTTTTCCAATCTCTAGGCCTTGTTAATACATTAACTTTCTGTCCCACAATGTTTTTTCCCCACTGTAAATTCTTTGTACTGCTCCAGAAGTGCCTCCCAATCTGCAGCCGGGCAAGCGGGCAGAGAGGCGGGTGGCAGCTGCAGACATCACCTGCTGGACAGTGATCACTGTTCCAGTGATCCCTTTGCACAGAGTCGTGCAGGAGCAGAGTTCCCACAGGGCTGAGGTTCAGTCCAGCTGGAGTGACAGGACCTTGTCCTACCAGTCTGAATGTCCTTCATTTTTAAACAGGTTTATATCAAACGAATAGAAATCCTGGTCTGTGGAGCCTGGATACAGTTTCAGTGAGTCGTTTTGCTTAAACTAATCAATGAGGGCTGTACTGAAATAAATGTGGTTTTAGCAAAACTCAAAATGTATCCAAAAAATTCTTTTCTGTTTGTTTGGTTTAAAATCAGCTTAACTAAATAAATTCACATTTGCACCTGATAAAGGCAAGCTATAACTTCTATGTTTTATAAAAATAATTTCATGTCTTAAGGTTATGACAATAATATTAAAAATACAATTTATGGTTAAAGTATACCAATGTGTCTATATCCAGATGTTGAGAAATGCTGAAAACTTTTTATGCCAAGGCCTTAAGGATACTCTCATTCCATGTCTGCTCTTTTTGACCATACTTTTTTTCCAAGATGCAGTATAATTCCACATTTTAGCCAAAGACTCCAGTCTCATGCTATATAGGCTGTCAGTTGATTCTTTGTCTTCCTACTTTTCTGCAGCATGCCAACACTATTCTTTGCTCTCCAGCTCTCTTTTGGAGAGCAATTTAATTGCATTTGAATGCCTGGTCCCTGGACTGCTCTGTGGAGCCAGGTAGCTGATGATCAGGAAGCCAGTTTTTGGAGTCCAAGAGTGCAGCTGGAAGCTGCTGGAACAGACTAAACGAATAGGAGCTGTTAAAAAATAGAGCAGAGGCTGATACACATGAGCTGTAAAAGACTGTCTTCAAATTATCCCTCCTGTAGAAGGAAGTAAGTACAACCCTTGCTTTCTAGAAAATCTCATGAGACCCCAGATCTACAGGGATTTTTTTTTTTTAATTAAAAATAACATATAGTTGCTTGTGGCATCTGAGTGGTCCCCCATACAAGACAGTATGTGAGGCTCCTTCGTAGTTATTCTTTTACTCCTACTGAAATCAACAGGAAATCATATTTGATTTGGGTGGAAACAGAATCTACACAAAGTTCAACTGGCTTTTCAGCTGAAAGCTCACAAGGATTTTATCACTGGTCAAAGCCTCCTTCCTGTCTTATGCAGAATTTTCTATTAACCATAAAAGCTGTATTTTTCCACACTATCATATGTTCACAGAAATATTAGAACTGCCATACCTAATCAAATCAGCGGTCCATCTAGGCTAGTATCCTTGGCTCCAGATGCCCCAGAGGAAGGTACAGGAAAATTCATAATATCACTTCCCAGGGGAAGTATCTTCCTAATCTTCGGCAGTTTTTGGCTAGCTATTGCCCTGGCCAAGAGTGTTTATAATTGTTATCCACTTTTATCCTATCTAAGAGTTATCTATCATGTATGTTCTATTGTTTGAACTATTCTCTACAGGTTTAGGCATAAAGGTCACAATAGGACAGAGGTCATGAGTCACAGTAGATCAAAAGCCATAGAGTGTCAAATGTTGTAATATAATTCATACTCATGTATACAGCACATATATAAAGTGATAGTTCGTGCTAAGGCATTGCCTTGCATTGCTCTACAGCTATAGCTCCCCTAAGAGTGTTATAATATGCTATTGACTTTCTTGTGGATTCATCGTGCTGTGAATTATTTCTGGCCAGTGGAATGCATGGAGTTACCTTTTGGGTATTACTTAAGCAGGCGTCTTGTGATTGTGCCAGAGATCTTTTTTGCAGGAGTCAAGGTGTGTATTGTTTCCCTAGATTTTTTTTTTTTTTTTTTTAAGGAAAAAAAAGAGGAAGGGGAAGAAACTGAAGATTTACACTTTAGCTTAAAGATATACTGGGTATATGAAAACAGCTCTTTTTTTCACTGCCATAAAAGAACTGATCCCATGGTCTCAGCAGGAATATGTATGTGAAGCCATATTCAACAAACCTTAGGTGTCACAATTTTTCTGTTTTCTTTTAAGCTGAAGAATAGGCAACTGCCACCTATAGTTTTGTCCCCATCATTCAGTCTTTTAAATTTCCTACACGTAGTTATCCACTCCCCCCGCCCACCCCCTCCCCCCTTCTTTGTTCTGTTCCTCTTGGAATAAAAAAAAAGATAAGAAATAAAACAAAAAACACTGTAAATGATCCTCTTCCTAAGGACGCTTTACTCCTAACAGTTTGACTTTTCACCTTTTGGGTGCTTAGTGGAAAAGCCATTACTTGCTTGCTGAGGAAAAAGCATTTAATGAATCACAAAATCATTCAATTATTCTTAAAAACACTTCACATCACACATCTTTTTCCAAGTAAAGTGTGCATTTTTCACATTTAAATGGTGCATAACTGCCTCGTAGAATGTGTCCCTAGAGTTAGAGACATTTTAACAGAAAGGTTCCAGGAGTACACAGAGCAGTTTGATATATATAAGCATTAAAAACCCTGCATTAAAGATGCAGAATTTCCTCTTCTCTCTTCACTGTCTTTCAACAACATTTATGCAAAGTTGCCTTTCTGCTGTTGTGAATTGTCTAGCTTTGTGCTGAGCTGAGATCCACATGCTTTGCTTACTTCAGCTTGCTGCAGTACCATACAATAAAAATGAAGTAATAGTAAAGCTAATATGGGGTAGCAAAGCATTTAGGATGTTTGCAGAGGTTGTAAATATAATTACTTTTTCTCTAGGAAGGGTAGTAAGATATTTTTTCCAAAAAGTATATTATTTACAATCATTGAGTCTGATGCTGATCTCTCACCACTTTTTCTCTGCTTTTATAAGAGAAGTGCTTTCTGCAGACTGCAGTAGCTGCCATTTCCTACACAACGTATTCTTTTCAGTTTTTTTCCCTTTGAGGTTTTTTGTTTTTTTAATGGACTTACATTGTAAAAGTTTTTTTCTGTATTTTATGAAAACGTATGTTCTTTGCCCAACAGAATCAGGTGGCTGACTTGGTTTGCAAAACCAGCTTGAAGGTTGCATTTTTGCCAGGGCAAATGAGAGTCAGCCTGTTTATTTGAATGCTGGTATATGAGTCGTACCAGCTAAGGAGCTGGCCTTGAATTTGTAAACTTTCCTGCACTTTTATATCCCTGCGCTTTAAACAAGTAATTTTTTCCATAGCAATAATTTTTTCCTTTTCTTTTTTTCTTTTTACATTTAATAGGAAAGAGTGGTATTTATACAACAGCTTTAGGCCAACTTAGATATCTTACTTAGGCAGAGTTTTAAGAACTAAACCTAGGTGTTTGTACTTCCCTGCGTAGCTGGCAGGGAGACAGAGGTGCCGGGGGGCTGTAGGCGAGGGGGGAACTGCTGCAATTCAAAGGACCTAAATCAGATGCCTGAAGTAGACAGTGTGGATAACCCTCTAGATGACTGGAATTATTGGACCACATTAGAGAGAGGGGAAAAAAGTGAGGCTGGCATATGGTGAGTGTCCTACATATGGTATGTTGTTTATATGTGTTTTTTCCGTTAGCATTTCTCTTTCCTTTGTTGCTCCACCTCCTCCTGCAGTCTCTCCTAACAACAAAGTTAATTCAAAAACTTCTGCGGTCGAAGGAAAGTTTTCAGACCTGCGCTGCTCTCAAAAGCACAAAAACCAGGCAAAATGAGTTAGCTCTCTTTCCCGTACTCTGCCTCACTTAAACAGTGCACTGTGTGTAATTTTCTATTTCCTTTTATTTCTTTGGAGCTGATAAGGTGCGGGTATGTGTTAAAATCACTTGTCATAAAATTTACCGTAATTCACCTCCCACGACTGTATTATTTATACTCACTCGAATATCAATATTTTTTGCAATAACTACAAAGGAGAGGTGTCAATAAGATAGACACACACTCTTCATACTGTATTAATTCCTTTGGTCCAGTCAAATCCTGGTCTTATCCAATGTAACTTCAGGGGGAAGCTCCCTTGTGCTGCAAAAAGCAGGCTCCACCTGGTTCCGATTAAGTTTGCACTGGTTGAATCTGCCCAGTGATGGCGTAAGAAAATACGAAGCAGAGAAGCCTGCAATTGAAGCTGTAGATTCATGGCCTATAAAACTAAAAGGCTATTATGGTCATCTATTCAGTCTGCCCCCCCGGTGAAAAGAGCACCAGAACTTTTCTGAATTACTCTTTTCTGTGTGTGTGTGTGTGATTTTAACAGAAAAAAAAATATCATACATCTTGATTTAAGCCTTCCAGTGTGTGTCTCCAACTACATCTTCTTACTACTGGCTTCTGTTACACCTTTGTCACCAGACTGAAAACTCTAGTGTTATCAAATTTCTGTTTCTCACATAGTTATTTATATGCTGTGATCAAGTAGCCTTTTAAACATCTCTCTGATAACCTAAATAGATTGAGCTCCTTGCGTCTTTCATTACAAGGAATGTTTTCCACCCCTTTCATCATTCTTGTTGCTTTCCTCTGAACCTTTTCCAAATTTTCAACAACCTCTCTTGAATTGTGGACACAGTGTTTCCAGAACAGGTTGCATCTGTGCCAAGGACAGAGGTAACACAACCATATTGTATGTTTCTCTGGTGATGTGCTCTTTGGTTGTTTCAGATTCGTGTCTACCCTCTTGTACTCCCAGCTCTTTGCACTGATTATCTGCTCCCCAGGCTTTTTCAGGCTGCCTTCAGCCTGTGGGCAGGGTCCTTGCCTTGTAACAGTGGCAAGGTCTTTGTTACTAGAGCAGTGTCTTATGTTTCTCTGGATCGAGATTTACCATTTGTTTAAATGCGGCCAGTTTCCTGAGCAATCTGAGTTCACAGTGACTTGGCTCACTCTCTATTTACTAATCTTCCAATAATTTCAAATGCCAAATTTCTAAATATATATTTTTTTATAACTGATAGAAGAGTCACCAATAGAACAAAAAATGATAGGGTCATGCATTTGTGGATCATCATTAAAATAACCACCACTGGTTACTTTTCCCCACTTGCTACATGCTTGAGACTGAGATTTGATTCTATTTAATAAGTACAATATTGATTTTAATAATTTTTTATCAAAATATTTTTATTAAAAACTAAAAAACCTTCCAATTCCTCTACATATTTAATAGTACTAAAATTACCTTTATACTACCAAATTTATACTCCTATTATTAAATGATATCGAGTTAGCTTTGGCAAGACGATTTTCCAGAAAAATCTGTTCTCACTGCTTCGATTAAAATGAACTGATATTCCTAGAAACTGTTCCTTATTTTGCTTGAGATCAATGTGTGGTTGAAATGCTTACAGACATTTAGGTCATCACATTTACTCTTTTTAGCTATTCACAAAAATTCTTGCATAGTTCTCTTGAACCTCCCTAGTTCTCCAAGACATACTAAAAATCCTCACTAACCATGCAGACTTCTCTGCCAAATGTATTAAAATACCTCCATGAAAATTATTCAGGTCTACTGATTTTAAAAATGTCTAGTTTTATTAGCTGCTATTTAACATTCTCCTGTGCAACTACTGAAACAGAGCTTCATCGTACTCATCTGATACAAATACATCATTTGACTTTTCCCCAAAATACAGAAGAAAAGTATTTGAGAATGCTTTTTTAAAAAAATATTCTAACAAAAAGTCCTAGTAATTTCCACTTAGTAATGGAGCAAGACAATTTTTAGGGTTCTTTGTTCATAATAAAATTTCAAAATCTCTTCATATTGTCCTTATCTCTGTTTTCTCTTTGTAATATTTGGCTTTAAAAATGCTCTATAATTCCCAGCTTCTAATGTACATGGACTGTTACATTTCCCCCGCACTTCCCTTTTGTTTTTTGGGGTTTTTTTAGTAGTTGCCTTCACCTATAATGTCATTTTATTGTTTTCAGCAAACGAGTAGAAGGTTTCTCCTTCATTGTGACTCTTTTTGACATGTCCTTTACAATGCATTTAGCAGACTGAAGTTGTCAGTCAAGTATTTCCTTTAATACTTTCTTCAAATATCTGTTTCACACTCACTGTCAAATTTGTAAAAGCTGATTGTCTTATATCAACAAATATAAATATTGGATTTTAATTAATTTTCTCATAACAAATATAATCAAGTTTTAGCTATGTGCACATAAGCAATTAATTTTTTGTCTGATTCCTCTGTCACTAGACTGAGGTCTAGTAGAGAATTCCTCTGGATACAGTTAGAGAAATTGTCATTTTTGATTAGTTTAATGTAGCTAGTATTTTATTACGAACACTCTGAGGCTTCCAGTTTATGGTAATACTATTCCATACCTCATAAGCATTTTTCCTTGTTAAGATATTTCATGACTGGTATGAAAGAAATGCAGACTTTTAAAATTATTATTTAATTTTGACAGCAATGGGAATCTTTAAAATGAGGCATATAAAGTGAGATAAAAAATGTCACCCTGATTCAACTACAGTTTGGATCATTGCTTCAAAATAAAGTGTGGTTTTAAAAATATTGACACAGTTACTGAGAAGTGTGAAAGATTTAACGCACAGAAGCCATTTGGGTTTTTTTGTTAGGAGTAAAGTGTTAACTTGGAGTCACAGTGTTCTCTCATAGCCTCTGTTTATTTACAGTAACATATGCAGATTGCTCACTTCAATGCTTTAAGCAGAAATGCAAAACACACTGAAAATGCAGCTACAATTATAACAAATTATAAAATTCTGGAGATCGGGTCTGAGGTTCCCGGCTCTTTGAAGTCAGTAGTGCTCAAACTGTTAAGACTTCCAGTAGTTTTCTTCATAAAACACTGTTCCATATTATAATGATTTAACTTGCCACTAGCATCATGCTGAAGTTCACTAACTGGACCATAACACCCAATTACCTCACCCTGATTTAATCCCATTCTTAAAGAGGGTGAAACCTATTAAAAATGGTATTAAACAAGAATGGTTTCAGGGAATGCATCTCCTAATTCTTTCTACGTGATCCCGCAGAAACATTTTTGAAAATAAATAGTGCATTTCTATTTGTGTCCTGAGCACATTATTCTTAACAACAGACCTGAATGTTTACAGTATACATCTCTAATTTTAGGTATAGCTGCCTTATAATTATCTGATTTAATTTCTTTGGCCCTTCATCTTGCCTATTTAGATGCAAAGCTCTCCTGTTGAGTGCACAGCACTTGACACAGAAGGGCAAAGATCTCTGTAGAAATCCTGTTAAAATATTATTGATAATTCAACCAGTCACCATCTAAACTTTATTGGTGAGGTTTTACATATTTTATCAGCAAGAAAACAATATATTACCTGTTCTCAGCAATTTTTTTGCCAGTACCTTATGAATGTACAATACTGACTTTTTCAGTCACAATATGTCAGTTCGGAAAGGAAACACCAAACATATTTGGAGAATAAAATCAGTATTAAATGGATTAACAATAGATTTGGCTTCAATGCAATAAATCCAGAGAGACTCTGCAAACACAGGAACTAGCTACATTTTCTACACAGATTTATTTCCTACTATTTAATGTACATAAAACACATGAATTTAATTTGTTATTGGTATTCTTTACCAAGAGGAGAGTCAAGAAAAAATCCATATAACCATGCATGAGTGTAACGTTAAATATGAGAAAATAGCGTATTGTACCAATCAGACAAGAATTCACACCAAAAGGGTTATTAGGGGCGTTCATGTTGATTTGGGGGAGGCCAAGGCTGACTGGGCCTGGGGGCTAATGCACCCTACCACCAGTACGGAATAGTCCTTGAGGCTACATATCTGGGAAACTGGACTTTCTCTGTTCATGCTCTTTCTGATCAGACTTGTCTTTTTCTGGCAGCTTTTGCCAGCAATCAGATTCACTGGAAACATAAAAGAGAAAAGGATTGCTGGAGTTGTGCTGAACAAGCTCAGCGTTATCTTTCTTCTAGCTCTGTTTGCCCATATGCACAATGAAAGGAAGCTGGCGGAGGTCCTGGTCCAGGAAAAGAACTAGGGGCTTTATCATCAGACAATAAGTTGAGCAAATTGCAGACCACAAACTGCTTCTCTTCAGAATACCCCTGAAGGACTGGTGGCTGAACTTGGTGCCTTAGAGCGAAAAGGAGGAAGTACAGGGAGGTTGTAAAGATGAGTAGCCAGACAATGAGGGATGATTGTGCAATGTCTACTGTTGAGCACTGGGCAAAGAACACATCAAAAAGTCTGAAATTCTAGAGCCCTGAAGTCCGGGTAATTTTAATTAGTTTCAAAAGCCGCAAAAACCCATCATACTTTTTATTCCAAAATTTTTAGTTGTTCACATAATAATACTCCAAATAAGTTCACATGGATTATCACAGACGTACAATGAAGCTGTTAAAGAAGAAGGACTATTTGTTTAATACTTCAATAGGAATCAATGAAAGAGGATTTTAAAACTAGCTAGTAAAAAACCAAAAAGACTCACATGTCCAGTGAAATAAAATCTTTCTGCCCTTTGTTACCATACCATCCTCCCTCAGATTCTGGTTCAAGATGTACAGGGGACAGATTTTAACAGTATATCCTGTAAAATTAAAAATCACAGAGCAGAACTTTGACAGAGTGACTGAACTCCTTTGAGCTTTTGAGATGATTTTGGAAACTTGGAAGGAGTCCAGATTTTTGCTAAGTCTTTGTTTTCAATCCAAAATAATCTGGAAATAATACCTGTAACATGAATGATATTAATGTATACCTGTAAAAAGTACATAAACTGGTGGAAGTATATCTGCTTAGTCTTCTCAAATATCGATATGAAGTTCGTCTTAACAGGATCACCTCACACAAATACTTTCAAACGCCAAACCAATCGAGTGTTATTTAAAGGTATTTTTTTTCCCATTATAATTTGATGTGCACTCAGAAAGAGATCTGAAAAATATTGAGGAGAAATCTAATCCACCACAAATCTTTATGGATAAACTGTTCCCCTAGTAATCCCTCAATCTATAAACACCTCAATAAGACATCTAGAGAAAATTGTTTGAAATTCTTATAGACTCAGTTCTTCTGAAGATGCTGCAAAGCTGGTCTACTAACACTGGTTAACTAGTTACATAAGGAACCGGGGAGCCATAAGCACTGCTCAATTTGCTGAAATGAGAGGCTTTCTTCTTTTCCCTGCCTCTAGCTTGAGGATCAAATTTTCCATACAAATTGGCATGGTGTGGTAGATTTTCCCTCTGCTATTCCATAGCCTTGATATTCTCTGCGTGGGGAACTGCCACTAATGCCAAAGGGATGCTTGGCTCGTTGTGCTCTCCTGATAGCTACTTCAGAAATGCTGTTAGATTGAATAGCGAGGGACAGCAGCGTTTTAGCCGTGATCCATCAGGCGGATCTGAGAGGAGCCGTTTGCCCTGAGAGAGGATAGACTTTCGAGACATATGGTGCTATAATGGGGGGGTGGGGATTTTTCAATTCCAATCCACCCATTCCGGATGAGAGAGACTGAGCTAATACCCTCGTGTATGGTGCACTGCATCTAGCTACGGAAGTAGCGTTAGGGTGGAATTTATGGACTCTCTAAATTGTTTGCCAGGAAATGTTTACTAGCTATGCACAATAAACGACTGTGAAAGCGTATTCCTGTGTTTAATACGGTATGTTTTTTTCCTTATATTTGGGTCATACTATTATGATACCAATAAAGGAAACTTGAAAAAAAAAAGCAGAAAAGAAAACAAACAAGCAATGTATGTTCATATTTAAGGAACTTCATTCGAGAAAGTCTGATTGACTACAAATTGTACAGTGTAAACTTACTGCCAGGACGCTTGGATACACGCCATGCCTTCCATATTAGAAATTAAATATATGATGTATTTTTAGATCAAAATATTCTCATCATCAAGTCAAGGTATGTTTTTAAAAAAGCCTCATTACCACAGCTGCAGGGGGTCATACGTAATGAAATTAGCGTACATGTATGAGAGAAGACTACCTACCAACTTACCAAAATGGATACATAGGTTCACAATTTAGAAATTAAACAGGCAGTTTTGGATCACAGGAATCTTGGAATTTTGCTCTGGGATGTGACTCTGTCTTCCATGTAGCTCACTGTTGTACCAGGGACTACTGTACAGTTTTATAGGGTGTGTTAGATTAGATACATTCCCAAACATTTCTCTCCGCTAGGAAGCAAAGTCAGAACTTTCTCTGGTAATCTGTGCAAAGAGCATTTTCTGCTCCTTCATTTGATTTAATATGCGGCTTCTATTTTAATATAATGCATCTAAGAACTCTCCCTGTTATTAAAAGACAGCGGGCACTAACCTAATTTGTTTTAAGCGTACAGTAAGGGTTTGAGCCTGGAGGTAAGCTTGTGCTTTTGCATGGCTGAACACCCTCTTTCAGCATACACATATGTGTATTTATACATCCAGCATGCTGTTCAAGATGGGATTTTGAAGTTTAATACCTTTGTAACAATGCAGTTTCGCAGTTTCTACTTGCATTTTCTGCAAACAAGGGTAGCTACAATAGACAGACATACCTTCCCCCTTACTTGCTATGAATATAACAGAGGGCGTTAGCTGATAAAAATAAGAAGGAAAGAACATATAAAATTAGACATCTCAACTTCTATAGCAGATCATTTAACAGTTTTAGTGCAATAAAAAATTGAGAATGCATTAGTAAAATATTTTATCCACCAGGCTTGTTTCAAAATACAATTTTCAGTAGTGTTGGTNTTTTTTGTAATCACAAGGAATAGTATCTAAGTTTCCCTGGGCTTTTAAAAATTGCTATTACAGTCTAACAATTAAGTTGATCCTGTGAAGTCGTGGGGCAAAAGAAAAGACTCAGCACTTCCTCAAAGTCAAGTATGAAGACAGTTCTTGTTGTAAAACGGTTAAAGGGTGAATTGTTTCTTTAAAATGTTTTCAGAGTCTCTACCAAGCTGATCACAGTAGTAAAAGTATATGAAGAATACATTATTTCTAATACTACTAGGTGTAAAAGGAAGTAATAATAAAGAGGCACTTCAAGTCATCTTAGTATCAGCAAAAATTGCTTCTACAAATGGGAATGTGTAGATTTGGATGCACTAAGAACACGATTCATACCGTGGGATATTAGTTTTGATTCAAACCTCATTGTTTCAAGCAAAAGAGGTTTATGTAAGAGTTTTTTTTCTTTTATGTAATAAATGTCTATCTCAGCTTAAACCTATTGCCTACAATTAGTGAGACAAAAAAAGCAAAATGCTTCAAAGGCAGTTTACCTGGACAGTGTCTGTTTTATTAGTTTTAATCAGAGTTGCACTGGGTATCGAGAAGAAAAAGGCATGACTTACAGCATAACACAGCCAAGAAGCTGACATGTCTCGTGCCTTTCTCTTCCATTAGAGACATGCTATGCCTCCAGATGCTGCAGTCTGGATTTAGGGGCATACACTGCTCTTGCACAAGTAAGAGTTGCATATGTTATGAGTTAATTTCGTTTTGTTGTGTTCTTTTGCACATGGCGTTTTTGAAACAGTTAAATGGAAAATATTTTTAGTTTACCATCTTGTATTGAAATACACTTGGATTATTAAATAAAATCTAAATCCCTAAGTGATACGTTCTACAGCTCAAATGTACAAACGCTAAAATTTCATGGACAAATTACCTATGAGGGAATTGCACAAATCCAGACTGTCCCCACGTGCTGTACTTTGCATTTGTGTCTCAGTCAGCTGAAAAGTATGCCAAATAATGCACCTCTTCTTACAGCTGACCTTCACTAAGCCCACAGTGCTAGATATTTTTCATTTGAAAAAAAAGACGTGAAAAAATGGACTTCACACTTCTATTGTGGGCATCTAATTTAAATGAAATATATGAAAATGCATCAAAGACGAAAGGAAGGTGGTTACTTAAAGTGTTTCACTGCACCAGAGTCCAATACGTAAACTTAGATGATGTGAAAGTGCCTCAGATAGTCCCTTACTGGAATACTTTATTGAACCCAGCCTGAGACCTATCCCACTGTATCAAAGGACATGCAAGTGGGATGCTTAACAAAACATGACAGGTACAAATATCTTGGAAAGGTTTATCTCAAGAAGTAGTATAATATATTCACAGCTCATAAGTAGAGCTGCATTCTGTTTTGGGGAAATAATATAAAAAATTAGTTTGTGCAAACATGGCTTTGGAAGGTGTTAGTCTCAAGGTATGTCACTCGGAGGTTTCTTCATGACAGTTAAGAACTTACCTAGGTTTTTTTAGTGTCACTGATGCCTTACAATAGTTTCCTGAATCTTTGAGACTTTATCTGCAAGTTAAGCACTTTTGGCATATATGTTTTAGGGAAGTCTAACTTGCTTTCTTTTTTTTAATTAATTTTTCTCATTCCTTCACAAGACAAAATATCTACATCTATAAATGCCCTCAGTTTAGTCTAAAATAATAATTCCAAACAATTGTTACTTTGTATTTAATTTCTCCTGTCATGTATCTGTTATTAGCATTATTTGATATTAGATTTTGGGGTGCATGATGCTGCTATGCATTAACAACTTTTAGGTCTTTGTTTCCTATACCTATTATTAATTAATGTTGCAATCCTGAAAAAGTTTCTTGTCAAGCAAATCACCATGAACACAAATAAGACTCTGTAAAAACACAGGATTACTCCCATGTGAAACTGGCGAAATGAATAGACCCTGAGCTCTGCATGGCAGTGAATATCTTTCTGTTCTGAATACTAGCTAGTTAGGGGTTTCTGCTCCAAGTCTAGAGCTCATCACACTATAAATCATAGCAAACACACCTGCAAAGTAAATAACATAATCCCAGCAGCTATTAAAACCCAGAGATTTTGTAATTTTTTATTCTTGCTGCATAGATACGTGCCTATGTGTCTTTTTCTCCCTCCAGAGCAAAGAAAATTAGGAACTACTACAAACACACACTGTGAGAGTAGTATTACACTCATTAACTTGTAAAAGAGATGACAAAAATTAGTGACTTATCACTCTCCCAATGATGGAGGCAGAATTATGAAATATGCCCCCTGCTGCTGGTCCTGCAAGGGCTTGGAAATGTCAGCCAGGAGACAAGAAATATTTCACATAGTGGTGTATTTTTGTCTCTATTTTGGTCTTTTTACTGTAAGTATACTGTATATTTACCCGGTTAATGGGCGTAAGTCTTAGCGTAAATGTTTTGATGCACGAAGTTTTCAATCATCTGTAGTTTTTATTCTGGGTGACTGAGACTTGAAGTATAATCAGCAAAATAATAATTTTGCAGCACAGTTAGAAGCAAACGTTGTTAAAAATACAGAATGATGGAAATGCCCTTCACCTTTCTTCCATGCACAACAGCATCTGTATTTTCAGTGGGGACTCCAGTAAAATGTCTTTTAAATACATACACAGATCAAAATCCACAATGTGAATTGTATCAAACAATAAAATGATTAAAGTGTAAAATACAAGCCTTTTTTTCCCTCTGTGATTAGCAATTTTGTGAGGAAAATGGACTGAGTGTAGCGTGTAATTGTCAAGATCTGGAGACAACAAAATGGAAAACATATTTTTCAGGCACTATTGATTTGCCTGCATATGCATTTTGAGTACATTTCTAAATACAAATGAAAGATATGTGTTATTAAAGTGCCCTACAAAGCTGGTCATAGCTGTTTTCTAGTTCAACTATTCTTAAGTGGAGATAATACTAGAAAGAATAAAAAGAAATGTTAAATTGCAATGCAACATGCAGATTGGGAAACAAATAGTATTGTGCGAGATGGTTCAGTTTGCAAATAAATTATCTATTTAAAAGTTTTGAATATGACTTCTGGGACTTTTGAGTATCTAATGTGAAATGCAAGTTTCCCATAGCTCAGATTCTAAGAGCATTCCTGAAACATCATAGTTCAGGTGTGAAGCCTCAAGTACATTCACAATTTTAATACTTCATCAGTTTATTTAAATTAAATAGGAAGCATAAGATATTTTACTAGTTACAGTGGGCTGGCAATTCAAATAACTTTTAATGATGTAATGCAAACTTGTAAATCATTTTCAGTGAGGGCCTCATGGCTCAGCACAACTTTTCTGTAATATACTAAATTGCTGGCATAACTTTAAAATTTGTAATACTTGGAGATCGTGAAAATAAGAACAGAAGCCATATGTGTGTGGGAGAAGTAGCTGAAAATATGGATTCAGGCTTAAAAGTTTTTACAGATCTGTAGTATTTAGATACTACAGTCTTTAAAGCAAAAATTGTGTCTGATAAGTGTTAAACCATGGCACATGTAAGCGCTATAGAGAGTGAAATGGAAGTACGCCACAGAAATGCAATGTTAAAATTATGTGGTACACATTGTGGTAGTACAAAAAAAAAAGTTTTTATGATGAAGTATTGTAAAGATACTGGTATACCATAGGTTTATGAACGGGAAGTGTGATTATTGCCAATTTTAACTAGTCAGGGATTCAGTATTTTTGACTAGTCAGTGAACAATTATTCATTTTCTGTGCTAGGATTTTCAGTTAAGGCATTCAAGCATCTCTGAAATGATGCATAATCCCCAGGCTTTATTATTGCTTATATCTGTGGGTTTACATTGCAGCACAGGTACCAAGAGAAACGAATTATATTGCTTCAGTGGGAGTTAAACTGGCAAAAATTAGGGAAAAAAGAAAAGGCTGAAAATAAATATACATCTGTTATGAATCTGGATTGACTCTAAGGTTAAATGATGCCTGCGTTCACCAAATTGCCATGGAAAAATACGAACTGATCATAATTACAGTAGAATAAAACTTTGTCCCCTTGCTTTGGTAGGCTCCTGAGTACAATAAAAACTTTGGCTAAAAGAAGCTGAATTCATATTTGTAAGCTTTCCCTTTGACAGTAAGGAAAATATTCTTAAATAGTGTAAACTGCCATCCTTTCGCTAACTTCAGCAAAGTTATGACAACTTATATCACTCAAATGGTGGTCCCCAAGTATGACTTATCTATCTGATTTTACTGTAATACGTATATTGCAAATATGCAAACCACACACTAGAAAGAACCGACAAGAATCCTACTTACATTCTGATAAATGTTCAGGAAGGTGGTTCTTTCAGTCTCCAACGTAAAAAATCAGAAAGACTACAAAAGTCCTGAAGAGGAGGAATTGTACACTGGTTCGTTCAGGTCAATTTTACATGATCTCTTTCCCCATAAATGGTAAGTTAAAAAACCAAAAACGACCCACCAGCAAAACCAAGAAACACAAAGTGAATGCAAATAGTAGCCCATACATGAAAATATAAATGATGTTCCAAACTGTGTTGGCTCCAGATGTTTTTATGAGTTAAACAGTTTACTGTTTTCACATATTTAAAACATTCTATTTTTTTCACTTGATGTTTATAAGCTTTGGGCAAACTTGCTGGCATTGATTTAAGTTATGCTTTTATACCACATGTAGGTTAAACACACATTCTGAAAAGATACAATGCAAACAAGAATTCAATCGTTAATATTGAGAGTTAATAACTGCTTACAATTTTTGCCGTAATTATTCTCAGTTATTACTGAGAAGCTTTGCACCGAAGCTCTAACTAAAAAGTTATATTCTTTTTTACAAAGGATGCTATCATATAGCCATAGGTGTTTGATAACTGCACAGAAACTTTCTGAATCATTTCAGAAAGTGTTTGAAGCTGTTTATTTGCCTTAACATGGTTGCCTATATCTGCATTCTCCTTATACAGTTTAAAATGAAAGCATAAAGCTCTGCAGAGAATTGCATTTCCAGTTCATGTGTGTAAAGCTGATTTTTAAAGAAGTAGTAAGAACACTTGATGTAGGACTTGTGAACTTATTTGGGACCTCAGAAGCCCAGGGAAGCACATTCCTGATTAGTCAGATTTGGTTATGAAGCTGTTGACAAACACGGAGCTGTGCCATTATGGCTTTCCTGTTGCATTCTTCTTTTTCTTCTTCTTCTTCTTCACCTTTAGGAACCTCTCCTACCTCTTCCTAAAAAGTTCTATTTGGCTTGTCTCTTATTTCTCTTGGAAACCTTATCTTTCTCCCTCCCCCTCGCACCCTCTCACTTTCTTCATTGTGCTTCACTTATTTCTCTTTTTTTTTTTTTTTTTTTTTTTTGGTCATGTGCGAGAAATCCTGCATGGTCATCCTCTAGAATTAAGAAAAGGCATTTTTACACCGCCTTGGCTTCGGGACTTCCCCGACCCCTACACAGCTGTGGCGGTGTGAGGGCTCCAGCGGCGGCGGCCCTTGAAGGAGGGGTCCTGGCATTCCTGCCCCTCCGGCCCCGGCCCCCCGACGGCGACTCGCCCCCGTGGCCGGGGCGGGCGGGCGGCGCAGGTTGGAGAGCGGCGGAGGGCNGGGGCCGCTGCGGGCGCGACGCTCCGCGCCTGTCGCTGCCTCGCAGTTATTGCTCCATGGCAGTGTTCGTGAGGGACAGCAGCACCCCTGGGCTGGCAGTCCGGCGTGTTCCCGAACTCAAGAGGGGTTCAGCCATCGAGATTTCTTTGTATTCCTCTTTTCTAATATTAGAACACATATTGAAACGATAAACACAATGAAAAGCACAAAATATTTCATCAGTGTTGTAACTGTATATTTCCTTTATTCTGAAGAAATATCAAGTTTTGAACGGTGCACAGAGGCAGCAACTTCTGCTTTTGGATGCCGCTCCCTTTGTAAAGACCGCGTTGTTACAGTTAAATCTAAAGACAGTTATTAAAAAGAGTTAGATGTCAGAAAAGGGGGGAAATCTTACCGTCGAAAGACTGCTGCAGGTTCCAGCTCAGTCTGAAACTGCAATGAAAAGTGGAGCAGCTGCTGAACAAAAGTTTTAGATTTTTTTTTAAAGAAAGTCTGCAAAACTAATTTCCCACAAAATAGGACTCAATTTCCGTTTAAGAAACTAGCTCTTGCAAAAGTCATACAATTGCTGATTTTTTCCACTAGCAATTGAAATTCATTTTATCTTTCGCACATGGACCCAAGAATTTAGACTTGCAGGAGCGAAATGGTTTTCCTTTTCCACTTTTTTTTTTTTTTTTTTTTTTAATTTTTGACTTTGGGGGGGAGGAGGAGCAAGGTACATCGAGCAGGAAGAGCAGAAGAACAAAACCTTTCCGCAGTAGGCACTTCTTTGGTCATTTATCACTAAATGCTTTATCCTGATTTAAACCAGTTAAGAGCCACCTTCGTGTGTACTGTAATTCCACTACATGCATGGTAAAAAATAACCAAAAAAAAAAAAAAAAAAAGAAGATAAAAATACAGGCCCAGGCTGTCCAGGTTGTCCCTCCGACCCACTGAAGACATTTGGAACGAAGCAAATGAAGATAGAGGAAATAAACATTATACGACTTCTTGTTTTGAAGGGGCAGGGGGCAAGAAGGGAAATTTCTCTTTCTGCAGCCAGAGCTGCTGGCACGGTGGGCGCCGGCAGGTTCGTTGCAGAACCAGCCGCCGGTGCTGGGAAACAGCGTGAGGCTGCTGAGGGCAGCCGGGGCAGCGCCGCGGCTCATCCCGAGTGGGAGCGGGTGAATTGGGTGGATGACCCGCACCCGTATCGGGACCCTCGGCACGGGGGAGCGCGGCGGGCGGCCCCGGCCTCGGCCCGCACAGCTCC
>VWZT01003948.1:1199900-1335796 GCA_013397055.1 Pachycephala philippinensis | reverse complement strand
GCGCAGCGCTGCCGCCCGCTGACGGAGCGGCTCGGCGCGGGGACGGCGCTGGCGTTTTGGAGGGAGTTTGCATGTGGTCAGTGCTGTGCTGCTGAGCCAGCCCCCAGCTCACATTACACACTACTGTATTTATAACCTCTCGAAGCTGTTTCCCCCTTCAAGCAGTTCTCTGGGACCACCTTCTATTGGCTTCAACCTCTCCCACTTCTTGACATCTGAGCGGCTCTGAGAACGGCTCATCTAGGTCCGAGTTTTTATGCAGCGGAGACTGGCCACTAGGGCTAAAGACCTGGATTATCTGAGCTCAGCTGCCTGCTGCAGAGTCTGTCGGTGCCGTTTTGGAAAAAAAAATCCCAGCCCCGATCTGTTTACAGTGAAAGTTGACAAAGGGTGGTGAAGTTGGATCTTTCCTAAACTCTGCTGCCTGGAACCTGAGACTTGCATGCCATGGATCACACACTCTTTGGCTGCCTGCGCAGCCCCCATGCCACTGCGCAGAGCTTGCACCCTTTCTCCCAGTCTTCTCTTGCCCTGCATGGAAGATCTGACCACATGTCCTACCCTGATCTGTCTTCTTCTTCTTCCTCTTGCATAATAGCGGGATACCCCAATGAGGAGGGCATGTTTGCCAGCCAACATCATAGGGGGCACCATCACCATCACCACCACCACCACCATCACCACCAGCAACAGCAGCACCAGGCTTTGCAGACGAACTGGCACATTCCTCAGATGTCGTCTCCTCCCGCCGCGGCCAGGCACAGCCTCTGCCTTCAGCCTGACTCAGGAGGACCCCCGGAGCTGGGCAGCAGCCCCCCCGTCCTGTGTTCGAACTCTTCCAGCCTGGGCACCAACACCCCCACGGGGGCAGCGTGTGCACCAGGGGACTATGGCAGGCAAGCTCTGTCCCCGGTGGAAACAGAGAAGAGGTCCGGCAAAAGGAAAAGCGACAGCTCAGGTAAAGGCTCGCGCGTTCCCCAGCGGGGCGGGATCCCCGGGCGGCGGGTGTTGGGAGAAGAGGCACTGTCGGCCCCCGCGGACCTGCCGCCGCTCGGCTGGGCTCGCTTAGCCCGGCTCTTTTGGCCCGGCCCGGCCCGGCTCGGCTCGGCTGGCCCGGCTCGGCTCGGCTCGGCTGGCCCGGCCACGGCCGCCGCTGTGCTCTCGCCGCTGGCTGACACCGGGCTGCCGGGTTGCTCCTTCCCTCTAACGCGCTCTCGGGATCTCCATCACTAACGCAAGCTTTATTAAGGCTACGGGGCGAGAAATAAAAAGAAAAAATCCAGCACGTGATAGAGTATGAACTCAAGGTGGTGGTGGGGGAGAGTTTCCTACAGCCAAGGAGAGAAACGTTTGTAGTTTTGGTGCGGTTTTCAGCATCTGGTCCCGCGGCCCCCTCCCCCCTGCCCGATACGACACCTCTGCTTCAAAATTCAGAATCCAGCGCGCTCTTTCCCCTCCGCCCCTTCGCCGTGGAGCTGACTGCGGCTCCGAGGCGATTGCACAACGCTTGGAAGCACTGCCTGGGAAGCGGGGATTCGGGAGAGGAGCTGATGCCTTGCTACCCTATAGGATCTGAGTGAGCCTGCATCAAATCCTCAGCGTGGAAGGGGCAAAATTTAGTCTGTAAAGCAAACGGGTGAATGGGAGTTTCAGAAAGCTGCTTCACTTCAGTTTGCTGGTGGCAGGGACAGACGAAAGGAAGGAGCTGTCTGACTTTTAAAATCACTGTAATTCGTACTTAAAGGAGAGCATAAAAATTTGTAGATCCACAGTCATTCCAGAGCGATAATTTGGCATCAATGAATGTGCAAAAAACTTGACATTATCTCTGCTTTCTAGAATAGCAAAGCCTGTCAAAGTCCCGCTCTGATAAAAGCCACTCGGCGAAGGCAACGCAACTGATGGGACTTCCGTTAGGGCACACATGAACCGGGGGGTCACCAAAAATATGGGTGAGACAGGTAGGAGGCACTTGAAAGAGAGAGGGCTCAACAGATTGAAAACTGGAGAGCTGGCATAGCAAATTATTTGTTATCACAGAAGAGAAAGTGAAAGGCTTTGTATGATACGTATGAAGTTCACAACTGAAGTCATCACCTCTTTTACTCAAAATGTTGTATGCTTGGTAGAGTGTAAGCAACAGAAAGGATTTTAAAAAAATCCTCAAGAATACCATCACTTTCTTCATTGTCCATTACATTCGCAAACGCTTACAGTAATTCAGAACGTATTTAGCTGAATGTTGTCTTACGTAGCTGGCATAGTTACTAAAAACTCTTCTTGAGTTTAAAAGCTGTATTTAGTTCAAATACTGCTGGTAAAAGCTTTTGTTTTGTCTTCTTTACTTTCAATGAGATAAAATGAATTATCAGATTTTGTGAGGTGTATGAAGAGTCCCTGTTACAACTGTGGAAATAACTGGATGGCTGCTGGTGTAAGGATTTATTGTATTTGTCAGTCTATTTAAAGCTAAAGGAAAAAAGGAAATCGGTCCCTTTCACTGTCAGGAAAGTATCAGAATCACTTTCTGTTTATTTCGTTCTGCAATGCAAACCAAAAAAACACCAGTGGGGAATGTCCTAAACCTTACCCTGAAGTGACTGGAGTCTTCCACTGGATTAGTGGACAAGAGGTCGAGCTTTAAGCCATGGTTATGTTTATCTTGCAATGTACTTCGATCCTCACTTTCTAAGGCTTTCTGAAGATCAAGGTAACTATTTCCTCCTCCCTTCCGCTAAGAAAAAATTATGACCGTTCACACAATTGTGAATCTCTCAAACTGAAAATAGATGTCTTGACAACAACTGCGTAGCTGCTGTATGTTTGGTTTTGCTTCAGGAAAAGCCTGCATTTTGGACTGAATATTTAACCCCACCCCTTTATTAATCCTGAACTCTCGTGCTAGATATTTAATGCCCTTCTAATATATGGCAGCCAGAACTATGTTTAATTTGCTGTGTTTCTATATTTGACATCCATAATTGCCACTCATTTGATTAAACATCATCTCCTTTATTTCTCATTAATCTTTTTTTTAAAACAAATTACTGTGCTTGAAAGAATTTCATCCATGCCTTCATTGTGCTTGGAACTACTTCAACAGACATTTGTAAAAAATCCTAATAGTAAATAACTAAGAGGTGAAGAGAGAGAGAGCCTGTTTTAAGTTTCAGTGCCAGCATTCTGAGACAATTATTAATGTTCTTGCTTATTTACACATATATTTGCTCTGCTTGAGAATATCACTTAAAGCCACAGAATGCTCAGTGTTTTCTTGAGCACTGAATCTGTTCCGCATTTCAGAGCTGAATTAACCTTAGGCTACCCCTTTCTTGCACTACTTAGCTTTTGTTTCTGTATGTTTAAGATCACAAAGCTGAGTTGGTAAATAGTTTAAAGAATGTAAAACATGATCGTTCCTTGTATCATTTATCTGCCTAACAAGTAACTGTTTCTTAGCTGTATAGCTACTCTGAAAATTTACCAGAAGGTATACCCCATTTTACTTATTTGTTGTGATTGCGGGAATACAACTTTTCAAAATTATAAACAAAAACCCAAAGGGCAAGCAGAGTTTCATATGATGGACTGTGTGTTTTTCCCTGGAATTCACATATTGCAAAGGAATGGGAGGATATAGAAATATTTTCCTCTAAGCTGTTACAGTTTCATTTGGGATTGAGAAAGCAAGGCGAAATGTGCTCTCATGATAGTTTTATAAACTGACTTACAATTTTCTTTAGCCCTAACCCAGGTTTTAAGCAGTTTGGGAAATTCCCTTTGAAGATATTGAATAGACTGCTACAGAACAGGGTGAAATTTTCTACTGTTCTCATTGTAAAGGACTGGGAAATACTGCTTATGTAGTCATCAACCCCTGCTTGCTACAGCTGTCAGTGTCTCCAGATTTTGTAGTTGCTCTCTCATTATCTGCAGAACATTCCTTTCAACCTGCGTAGGCCCAGAAGTGGGTCAGTAAAGTTGCTTGTGAATTGAGGAGTGATGCATACAAATCTTAATATGTTAACGTTTTGCAGTGAATAATGGCATCTGCATCCTCACCTTTGTAACTCCGCTCTGCGTATGTCAAGGGTGTAGGAGTAGAGAGACGATACTAAATTTGAGGGTAGGTTACAAATAAAATCGCTTATTTTAAAGTGCACTAATGGTCAGAACTATCTGTGTGCTAATGAGGTGCGGATGAAAACCATGCTGAGTGTATAGAAAACATATTCTTGGAGTGCTTTGTTGTTTTGTGGTATGAGTTGTTCTAGATGGAATAGTTTGGATTTTTCTAATGCCTCCCCTTCTCATTACTTGCCTGTGAGTTTCAGGGCCATTTTATTTCTGTTTATTATAGAGTAGGTTATGATTCTCAGATGATGCAGAACACATCAGATGCAAAGTTACTACTGTGTTTTCCTAAGTTATGTTACTTAGGTCCAAGTTTTCTTAAAACTTCAGTCAGGAAAAAAGCATATTAATGCCTATATAGGAAATGCTATCTAGATTTACTGAGAAATATGAAAAAAGAGTGAATCTGGTAGCTTTAAGGAAGTCTAAAATGCTGTGGTGAAAAAAAATATCTGTATTATGCTGAAAAGGCTGGGGGGAGGCTGAGTACTGTTGAAGGAGTTCTTCTAAGCACTACAGCTATTCAAACATTTAATTGAAATAGATAAATATATAAGGAAATTGCATTCCTGTTAAAGTCTAATGTAATTAAACACTTGCCCCTAGGCATGAAAAGCTTTTTAAAAAAAAAAAAGAAAAGAAACCAAATGTTGCCATGGGAAAATGTTTTTGTATGGAACAGGTTTCCAAGGAAAAGCTAGCAGGTAATAAAAATTATTCATATTTTTGACTGTATTTACAATAGTACAATTTAGAAATGCTTCTGAAAAAGCATTTCAGGAATCCACTGTTTCAATAGTTCAGTCCAGTGTTTCAATAGCTGTTCTGCTGTGTTTTGTTAATTGACAAATCACATGAAAAAAACCCAATACTTTGTTTTCCCCCGAGTTTTAATATTTTATAACCTACCTATTCTCAACATGCAAGCAGTAAAAAGTTATATCTCCAGGGAATTTGTTTTAAACACATCCAAATATCATAAATCATATGTACTTGTTTGAAATGGTCTCTAAAAAGCAGGTCATTTTGATAAATGATTATAAATACTGTGAAATCATGAGTTTTGAGGACTTCTGATTGGTTTCTGAAACATGTCAGTAAGAAAAATGAGCCGCACGCTTGTAGTCAAAAAGCACTGTGTAACTGATTCATCAATATGTCTGTGCTTTTCAGTGTGGTTGTAAACGGAAACAAGAAAAAATGCATAATAAAGCATAGCTTTTCTGGAAAGAGTTAATTTGTTTGGTATCTGGTATAAAAGCATCATTTACCCTTAAGAAAAACAACAACAACAACAACAAAAACCCTGTAGATTTCATAAATGTAAAAATTTCAAAATCCGATGAATAATAAACGTACTTTTAGGAGAAAAGTTTCAAGATGGATTGCTCATCAAATGTTGGGCTTACTAGTGAGCTATTTGCTGAATTGTTTTAATAGAGGAAAATTTGCAAGAAATTCACTTTTGTTCTCAGGAAATATAATCAGGAACTTTTCTAAGACTAAAATTTTGAAAGACTATTTTGCTGATACATTTTCAAAATTCTTTACCCCTAGCCAAAGAAGAACTTTTTGCGGACAAAAAGAAAAAAAAAAAGAAGTATGCATGGCTTCTAGTTATGCATTTCTGTCTGTTTATATAAATGATTCAGTAGGATTTACACTTCTCCCTCTCCCCCTCCTTTGTTAACCCACCTTTTTAGAAACATTGGAGGGCCGATCCAGACCTTCACTGGATCACAAATGTTTTTGTGAGAAGGTCCATTGACTCCAGTGGAACCCCTGAAGTCCTCAAGGTCTTTTTAAGCCATCGGAGCTTAATTCTGTTACATGGGGATTAAAGATTCAAACATTCTGGCAATATCTGGGTAAAATTTCACAAAAAAAATTTCTAAAAATCATAGTTGTAGTTAGTTAACTTCTAGGATTTTTAAGCATCTGTTACATGGTATTGAAAGAAAAATGTTTTATAATCCTTGCAGATATTTATTGATGAAATGTTTGGATTGCCTGATTGTTTGAAAATTGCCAATTGAGCATTTTATATACACATTGAATTTTAACTACATTGGTTGTAACATCCTAGGATAAAATTTGTACTAACACATCTAGTGTGACTTCTGTAGTATTTTGTAACGTAAGTAATCAGATTATGATTCTTTTTTTTGGGTCATTTTACCATCTTTAGACATGCCAATTGTTTAATAAATGTTTTTTAACTGAGCCTGTTAATCTGCATATCGTTTGCCATTTGGAAATACTCGTTCTTTAGTGATGCGATGACTCAATGTGCTGTGTCTCAATTCCCCAAGAGTAGGACTGAGCTCTGTGTCTTGAAATTCAAGGGAAGGTAACATTATCATTGCTTCTGTCCATTGATACCTTAATATTGCTCACTGGGTTTATTGCTTTCAAAGACACTGTTACTTGGCAGTATGAATGGTCGCTGTAGAACGTTTCTCTCAGTAGCAAAATGTATTCTACCAAGCAGTGCTGTAAGTCTACGGAAAGGAAGCAAAATAAATCTGGATTCATCTGCTAGACTGAGCAAAGTTTAAACCCATCAGTAAAACGTAGTTATGGTAGGGTTGGGTTCAATCCTTATTTTTGCTATGCTACCCTGTGTCCTTGTTCTAATATACTTAAGAATGCAACTTGAAAGGATGTGAAAGGAAAGTCATATTTTTTAAATATAAATACTTGCATATGTCGCTAATAAGGTTTCTAACTGAAATAGTGTGGTGTTAGAGAATTTTGATAAACAGTGCTTGAGGCTACTTCATTACATCAGTGCACAGCTGGGCACTGAACCCAGCCCTATGATCTGTCTCGAGCCTGTGCCCTGTCCTTTTATGACTGTTTGCCCAACTTATACAATGGCCATACCAGTGCTTTCCTTCCGTTTGTAAAGAACTGTAATCTTTTATGAATTGAAAAGCTTTGTGTGCGTGTGTGTGCGTACACGCTTTTTATTTTTAGTAGGCTTTAAAGACTTACAGATCTGCATCACAATTTCTCAAGTTCTGCTAGTTGCAGAGTACGAGCAAGATGGTGTGCAGCCACCCTGCAGAAAAACTTCCCTCCTGCTACTCAGCAGGGCAATTGCACCACCTTTACCAGCATGGGCTGTGCGACTGCATACGTGGGCACAGCCAGGAGTCATTTGACTTCTGGGGCAAGTGTCTGGGCTCTTCCATGAGCATGTAGCTGCTTTTCTATTGTGTTTAATGAAAGACTGAATTCAAAAATTGACTGATGTAATTGTGCTGGATACATGCAGTCTAGTCTGATATTTTAAGTATTTGAATCAGTAAAAAGAAAGTTATTGAAATAAATGGTTTATAAAAGACACGCTAAGGGAAATTTCACCAGGAAGATACTGCTGACAAAACTCCTACTGATTTTTGTTAAGACCAGATTTTAAGTTGTGAGTTCTTACTATAAATGTAGCTTAGCTTAGGAGGAGATAGACCAGTTAGCCATGGTAGTGCTTATGTTTTTTTGTTATACGCCGTCTTGAATTCTTCCAGCGGCAAATATGGCAAAGGAATGCTTGTTTAAAAAGCCACTGCTGCCATTGGTCTTGGCTTTCTAGCATGTGTAGTCCTTGTTATTCATTGATACGTATTACAAAATATAATCCTTTTATAACTTTACCTAAACCATATCCATTTAAAAGAATATTTTAATAGACAATAATATAAATCACAATAATGTTATTCATTTTACTCCGCAAATTTTATACATGGATCTATAATATCTGTAAGGCAGAGTTGCATCAGTGCATCCTAACATTCAGTGAATGATGCAAAGTGAAGAAAACCCCACATTAAAATAACGGGATGTAGTAGTAGACAGCGCACTGTAATACATGAAAATTTTCTTCCGAAGTCTTCTATTAAACACTATAAATAGACTCCTTTGGTCATCAAAATTCTACTTGTTAATGTCAGTGATATTAAATAAGTAATGTTCACTGTAGATTAGGGATGATATCTTTTATTTCAAGATCTTGGACCTACAGAAGATACTAAGGCACCTCCTATTCAGAATGTGAGTTGAATTTCTATGTGAATTTTTACAAATAGCTTTGGGGACAGGTCACTTGACTGGAATTTGTACATATTAATAAATAGATATATGATTATATGTCAAAAGAGAAATCTGGAATGATATTTGGAAATTTGCTACTGAATATCTTATTGTTTAATGATGGATGTAATCACTGAATGCTGTGAAGTCTGAAATCCCTGGAGCCTCTTACTCAGTGCAATGGAAAAAAGCAGTCTGAACTTTGGATTGAAAATTACCTGTGCTGAATAAACCTCACAAGAAAACATCCATGAGAAGTTAATGGTCATGTGAAAGAAAGTCATATTGTCCTTGATTCTATGTTTCCTTTTGTTTTTCTTTAATAAATGAAGCAAAATAATTGACGAAACAGAAGAAGCAAGTCTCAAAGCAATGAGTCAAATCTTTAATTTATGATAGAAGAGAATAGCTTTACTAAACCAATAAAATCCAGTGGATTATGAAACTCTAACTGGAAGTCAAGTGATTTTTCTTTTCTTTCTTTCTTTCTTTCTTTCTTTCTTTCTTTCTTTCTTTCTTTCTTTCTTTCTTTCTTTCTTTCTTTCTTTCTTTCTTTCTTTTCTTTCTTTCTCTCTCTCTTTCTCTCTCTTTCTCTCTTTCTCTCTTTCTCTTGCTTTTTCGCTCCTTTCTTTCTTTCTTTCTTTCTTTCTTTCTTTCTTTCTTTCTTTCTTTCTTTCTTTCTTTCTTTCTTTCTTTCTTTCTTTCTTTCTTTCTTTCTTTCTTTCTTTCTTTCTTTCTTTCTTTCTTTCTTTCTTTCTTTCTTTCTTTCTTTCTTTCTTTCTTTCTTNCTCTCCTCTCCTCCTCTATTCCTCTCTTTTGCTGCTTTTTGGACTAAAGAAAAACTGGTTGATTGAACATTATTTTATAGCAAATAGGATATGAAAAACTAAAACTGAAACAGATTACTGCAAGCTTTTAAAAGCCCTTCTTCCTTCTGCATTCTTTCAGATCTCTAATAGCTATTTCTTATTTTTTGCAAGTAAGTCTGAACAAATGCTGCCTTATATAAACTGTGTTAGATGCACTTCAGTATCCTCTGCCACTATTGTGAGTTTTAATTCTTAGACTGTGATCTTATGATGAGTGTAGTATGCCTTTAATTTTGAGTGTTGGGAGATGAATGAAATCTCGGGAAGCTGAAGTCAAAACTAGCTATTGAGTGGAGCCAGGACTTCACAGCTGAAGTAGTCATAGTACTTTGATATGAACACCGCTGAAGTTAAGTGTATGTTTACACATTTTGGTGAATTGAGGGCATTAGTCACTTAAATTTACCAAGCGGAAAAAACTGTTTCCCACTTCGGTCCTTCTAAAAATAGATACTAAAAAAATCTGTTGGACATATGTGGACTGACAATATAGCTCTGAAGAGAGTTGAATGAACTGTGGGGTTTTCTACCTGCCAAGCAAAAAATGGCATATTCTAGACGCAGGCAATATATCCTGAATGTGCGTGGGGGCTTCTTTGGAAGGGGGTGTTTTGACGCGGTGAGTGAGGCTCCTCAGGCACATTGGTCTCAATAGCTTTTCAAGGCTTTCATTTTCTTTCATCTGGTGAAGAATACCAGAACGCTGTCGGCTTCATAGAATATGTGGACAAGTAAAAACTACTTATTAAAATGTGCTTATTACTATAAAAAGAACAGTAGGAAGAGTGACTAGATGTCTCCTAAATTTGTGAAAATATCAGTTTGGTTTAGTGAAGAAAAACGAATTTAAGTCAGATGTGTTGATAAACTATACAGCAACATATTTTGCGAGGCTTCGGTACACTGAATTGCTAAAAATGGTGTGAATGGAAGCCTGGGCAGCTACAGCAATGTTGACCACTGGAAGATTTCTTGTAAAACTGTGCTTAGAATGCCAAATAGTATTTTCTGCCAGAAGAAAGCGGCAGTCTAATAGGCGCTTAAGCACATTCATGGCTTTCAAGTTTATATTTTCAGAACAAGACATTAAAACCTAGTAAAAGTCTGCAATTCATACCCGCCTTACGTAGAAGAGCTGAGAATGTTACAAGTTCTTTGCAGTTTGGTTTGATTGACTCAGAACTGACATAGTAATATTAAGCTCTTTTTTTCCCTGTTCCTATATTCTTGTTTTGGGAGTACCACAATGACCTCAAGCTGCAGCTGTGTATTAAGTCTTTGCGTTCCTGAGGACATTAGAACAATACACACTAATGGTCTCACTCCTGGCTCCCTCTCTCTCTCTCCCTCCCTCCCTCTCTCCCTCCCTATTTCTTTTTTTACACAAGTCTATTTCTGAAAGAGTGTGTGCATATATATCCTTTCAATTTCCATTCATCCATGCAAAATGAGCACTCTCTTAATCTCAAAACAAAAAATACAACCCTTTACCTTAATCAGATTTCCATTAGATGTAACCTTCAATAACTTACGAACTGCAGTGATCTGCTAAATAAGGTAATGTTAGTCTATTAAGCAGTGCATGATGAAAAAGTTATAAGTCAGATAAAAATAGAAGGCTTCATTAGCAGTTGTTCATGGGGCATCTTGAATCTGCAGAATTAGCTTTTTTTTTTTTGTATTATTACCACTTTAATTTACATGATTTTTTAATAGCTTATCAGGTCAACAAAGAGAATGACAATTCTGTCTGTATTATTTGTTTTTATGAAATAATATATTGTTATTAGAAGCTGTAAATGCAACATCTTAAATTGTTATTTGAAAAAAATGATGTGAACATGCACAGGAGAAAAAGCTGGAGACAAGAGCAAATAATTTTGATTGCTGTATATTATGAAGAAATATTCTGCCAAACTTTCCTGTAGTTTGACTTAGCTTTGCATTTTAATTTTTACTCCACTCATTCTGACTCCTTTGCTTTTACACTTCAGTACATTGCTGCATCGTTATGAGGCAAATGTCTTTATTACTTTAATATGAGGGTATGTACAGAAAACTAACAGTATTCAAACCCTATAAAGCTATCTTTATTTCACTGGTTCCAAACTGAAATGTAGACAAAGACAGAAGGTGCCAATTGAGTTTGCAGTCTGCTGGCACGAGAAATATCAGATATTTCATATTTTTGTATTTGCAAACATATTGGGAATGCTTTGCCAGACATGACACCCAAACAAACACTTTTTTTGGATAGAAGTTGTGTGTTTCAAATGCAATGGCTAAATGTGTCCAGCCATTTCCAAGTATGTTTGGTGAAATATAACTTAGAGAATGACCCAGTCCGTCAAAGCTCTTGGGAAAGCCATTTCCTTTCCTCCTGCAGTAGTCACTCAGCTTTGCCAGTCTATGTACTGATGCTCTAATTTTGTCAAAGCTTAGGTTACTGTGTATAATTCTTCTGGAATTAACAGTATAATGTTGGCAAAGTTAAGCACAAGCATGTCAGTTACTACTTGGTTGTTGATTCCTTCAGCTCGATGCTGTGCGGCTAAGAAATGTTAGTAGTTCCAACACATACGGGTAGATACCATGAAAATATTATTTATGGAGGCTCTGGCTTACCTTAGGTATTTCAAACATGCTTCCACAGCTAATTGATAGTCTTAATTCACACACAAACTGAAAGATACATCCATATTAACCGTGAAACATTTGGTTGGCTTTCTTATGTAGATAACTGGAAAGCTTGGTGCTACCCGTATAGTGGAGACTGGCTACATCTTATTGTTGGCCTGTTAATTAAAAGGACTTTGTTAACCTAACAGCAGAGTTTTGCTACAAAAGACAGACCTGAAATCTATAGTGAGCCGGAAATGCAAGAAGTACTGCTCCTAAGTGCGGTGTTATTACAAACCTACATGGAGCCTTTCTAGTTCGGAAGATATTTGTAGGGGAGTACATATTCCCTAAATACCTCAGGAAGAGTATTTCTGTGAATTTTGGGACTGAAACAAGTCCAGGGAATACGTGTATCTTGTTGCACAACAAGCACAAAAAAAGAAGGTCTCACTAGTCAGCCTTTGCACCTTCCCTGCCATGTCATTTAATGGCTCATATATCTCTGCTCTCCATAAAGCCGAACTTTATGTGGTAAAGGTCGGTTTCTTTATAAAAGCAGACAGCATTTCCTTTCCTTTCAGGGCAAGAATGCACAGATGTAGGAAAAAAAATGCTCACAAAAGAGACCTAGGGTGAGCACAAAGAATCTTTTACAGGCATAAAACAACTTTGTCCTTGGTTTCCCCAGTGCAAGGCCATGGGCCGTGGCTTGTTCTGAACAGGTTGAGAGCTATGGTTTAGAAGATCTTATTTTGCTGTGAGACTTTGAAAGTTGCTTTTTTTGTCTTTTCTCTCTCCAATACATTTTCAGACTGTTTTGCAAATGACTTTTACACCACTTAGCAGAAATTGAATCCTGTTTTTCTGCCCTGGCCCTCTCTTGGCTCTTATTTTAACTCTGCCAAAACCAAAGCTGATGAAATGATCATACCTTTCAATCACATCCCTTTGAAATTTCCTTCCGAGAATCGTTCTTCTGGTTCCACCTTATATTCTCAGAGTTAAACTAATTTCACTGTAAGGCGTTGCCCAATGCCTCAGCCAATGTTTTGGATCCTGTTTCTTATCTACCTCAACATTTTCTCCATGCTGTCTTAAGTGTGTTCTTCCTTTTTTCCATTCACACTTTTCTCTGTCTTCAGTATGGCTCACATACCTGCAAGAAACATCTAAAAACAATATTCTGTCATTATCCATTGTCATCAAGCTATCATCTCTTTTACCATGAACTTCTTTTTTGGTAACTGTAGGTCACACATGGCTCTTCTGTGGACTTACGGTCTGTAAGAAAAGTGTGCAAGACAGGAAGTGAACAGAGAAAAATGAAAAAAGAAAAGAAGAAAGGTCCTTCATATGCCCTCTCTTCTCTCGAGGTTTTAACTCCGTAAGGGTGTGCACCACAGAGCAGATTCTGTAAACAGCTACAGCAAAAATCAAGCATGACCCAGAGAGACAATACTGATATTTAGTATCTAATAACAGTGATGTACCCAGTGTTGAGCAGAGCTGTGTGTAAAAAGGAAGTACTCGAAACCAAGCCAAATGTGTGAAAAAAAAATTAATCTAACTTTCTTAAAATGCTCTCTTTTAACTCCAAGAATTTAGGTAATTACTTGTGGCAGAAGGAATGTGGTTCAAAGACAGTAAAGTCTCATTTTGAAGGGGCCTGCAAACTCTTTAAAAAGCACTGGTAAATTGTTCTTTTACTCCATTTTTCCGTAAGAAGAATTTTGAAAACAGTAAAATATTTTTATGTGATTCCATTTCACTGACATAATAGACGTGAACATATCTGTGGTATGTGTATGTATGCATGTATTTATCAAACCTAAAATAACAGTAGATAAAGACCTGGATAGTCCATGTGATTCGACTGGGGCAGCACTTGGTTATACTGTGTTATTTTATTCCTAAACATGTTTTAAAACACATCCATCCACGGGAAGGATGAGAAAGTTTCAGGAAGGGATAGAAAAGCAAAGTTTTGATGATACCTTTTGAATGCTTGGGCTTGGCAGTTTTGCAGTTACTTTCGATATCTAGAGTTTTTCAGTGTAACATCAGCAAATATAGTGCATGGTAGAATTACAGAATATATCAAATCTGAACTCTGGAGACATAAATTCACGTGAGGATCAGCTCACAAGATTGGCTGTTTTGCACCTAGTCTCCAGTGGGCTTTTTTCCTTATCAAAAAAATCACCATAGAGTTTGGCACAACCTTCAGGCTCAGCGAAGACGATTTTATTCCAGGACCAAAATAGACAAAAAGCAGTAAATGCCAGAATTGAGGTGCATTTGCAGAATAGGATGGAGAGAGTTTTACAGCTTTTGTCTCAACTCTTCTCTCCGCTTGCTAGGAGTATATCTCTTTGGGTTTTTGGTAAGAGCTCTATCAACTTTATAGAGGAGGAAGGGATGAGATGCTAACAAAAACCTATAAGTTCATTGTGTCAGTAACTCACATTTCTGAAGTATACACTAGAATCTAACTATTTGAGAAGATTTTTTTTTAAAGGTAAACAGATACTTTTCTGATCAAAATTTAGAAAAAAAATAGGAAAGTTATAGACTTCTGACAGTGATGGAGTCCTTCTCCCTTCCCCCACCTCTCATCAGCAGGCTGATGTTTCCAGGAACTTCAAAAACAGAAGACTTCTCTGTAATCCTAAATATGCATAAGGAACAGATTAAAGTCCTGATTTGTGAAAAAAATTGAGCATATGCTTAAGAGCCATTGACTTCAATGAGAGTTAAATATGTCCTCACACACGCTTCTTGAACTAGAGATTAATAAGGATATTAAAATGGATCAAGAGGCTGTCCCTCTTCAGGAAATGCTGCAAAACTGTCATGGCTGAAAAGTATTTTGGTCATAATCATACTGACTCTCATCACCCTTCACCTCACTTCCAACTTTAACAGAGGAGAAAAATACCCTTCTCTCCATCTCTTCAACTCTCTTTTCCTTTTTCCGCCGTGCTGTTCTATGCCAGGCTAAACTTTCTCTGGTTCCAAAGAAGAATTACAGACTCTGCAGTGTCCATTAGGGATGACATTATTTCCAGTGTAATGAATGTGGATGATGGTCAGATAGTACAGTGGAAGGTGGTTGAACAACCCCCCTGAGAGAACTAATTATAAGATAATTAATTACATTGCTGTATAGCTGATTTATCTGGAGGAATCCTATGTACAGGGAAAAAGGCACCCCCTGCCAAACAGCAATCCATATTAATATTCTTTTATTGGACGAGTGACAGATGGAGTGAAATAGTGATGACTAAAAAGCTTGAGTGTGAGTTGATTCCTTTCAATTCAGTATGACAAAATGGGTTATATATATGGGTTTTGAGTGTGGTACTCATTTATTAAATGCTCATTTGGATTTTAAAAAATAGCTTGCCTTCATTAGCCATCTCGGGAATCAGACTCCATGGTGTAATAAATCTCAGTTGCAGGAATTTTGGCCTGCTACTCATCTTAGAAAACTCTGAATTTTCTTTTTCTTAGCCTTGTCTCATACTCTACTACAATCCTAAGTGACTTATCCCTTTTCTCTGTTATCCAGATTTAAAAGGCAGTTCTCATCCTTATAGACAGGAGTAGCCAGTTTGGGGAGGAGTATTTGTTCTCTTCTTCAAGTCACTCACTCCAATTTTTTTGTTTATTTTCTTAATAAAAACTCTTTCTACAACTGAAGCTCAGAGTTAACTTTGGCATAATGGCCATTTAGCATAGTAGCACTTAGAGAATATAATTTTTGTAAGAATTATAGAGCAGTAGAAACTTTAAACCTGCATATAGTTTGGAAAAAAAAAAAACTGATGAGAAGGTTCCTTATTCAGTATAGGAACAGCTGAAAATGGATTGTATGTTTCTTTCATATTTTATTAAATTAGCTCACATAAATTAGTAAAGATGTTTCCTGCTAACTCTGTTTACGTTCTTTTTGAAGCAGCTTTCTTTCATTCAAGTCAGAAAAAAACCCCAGATTTCCATTCATACTTTTGTGTGTTCACTACTTGCTCTGCCCTTTGCTGCTGTGTGTGCTGTAAAAATAAAGTGAGATATTCAGGTGTTATTTCCTTTTTTCCAGTCATGAACTTGCTTGAAAGTGTTGAATATTTCAGTATTCTCTGTAACAAGCCTGCAAAATTCCTTTTTTTTTAAATCAGAGATTTTCTTAATATGTTTGAATTCCCACTTTTCTGCAGACCAGATTTCCCGCAGTGGGAAGTGGACTGGAAATGGACTATTACTCCCCCAGGGTTAGTATCAGGTAATGCTGTGCATTTCCTACGTGATCTGTTTGAGTTGCAGAGGTGTGGTACTACCATAATTCCTGTCTGTCTCAGTAGTTGCCCTCTAACATTTAAATACATGGTCTTATAATTACTTAGTACAGATTTTAAACATCCTAGGATGTATCAGGGTCCAGGCACAATGATGTATCCTGGACTCTTGCAGAGCATTGCAGCTCCTGTATCAGGATCCATGCCACTGTAGGTTGGACATAGCTGCCCTGAGCAGCAGCAATTCTGAACGTTTATAACTTCCCTTAGCAGGGTGTGCCGAAGCACACATCAACTTATATTCTACTTTCACATCATTATGTGATCTTCTTTTTTTTTCTTGTATTATTTACTCGGTAATTTTCTGACTGTTTTTGCTGCTGTGTTTTGCTTTATGCTGATTTTTAGTCTGTTGCATCTTCAAATCCGTGAGTTAATCTTTGACCACTTTTGGACAGCCAAGTAAGATGTATTCATATTTTTTAAAACATATTAAACCAAAAAATTTTGTTCCAAAAGATATTGTTTTGAAAGATACAGTTTTAGAATGATTTTATACAAAATTTATATCCACTACTAATAAAAATAAAATACGGCAAATAGTCCCTAACTGGGTATTTTGCAAAGTTAGTGTTTTATTCATCTTACTATACTATGGAATTTAAAAGCTAGAAAAGCTGGCATTAAACTTAAAGGGCAATGGAAAGTTGGTAGCCTAAACATTTGTTTTGATTCATATGGAGGGAAAGAATTTGGACCAGATGCTTTAAAGAGCTCAGAACCCAGAAGCCCCCATTGTTCTTCATTTAGGTGCCTAAATGGTAACAGTTGGGTGTGCAGCTTTCTTGAAAGCTGATCCTTTTGTGTTAGGCAGCTTTTAGGTTTTAGCCTATCTCCTCCTGGCTATAGAACTTAACTGTAAACATTTTATTCCAGAATTGTCCCTCATCCTTCAAGCATTTGCTTATTGTTAGGAGATCAGTTGTTAATATTGCAAGGCTGCAACCCCTTCAGCGTGTCCTAAGTTTTAAAAATATGTGTCCCTCACATTGCTTTCATCCTGGGGACATTCATCCTCTGCATCTAATGCTTTGGTAATACACTTGCAAGGAGTTCAAGCAGAGTGTGGACCCTTAAAATGCTGTGCATTCATATGCTTTTGTTTGCTTTAGGCTGGCAATCCTGTAAAATATATAATATTTTAGAGGAAGCAGGGCTGTACACTTTCTTCCATGAAGTAAGCTTCCAGTCCTAGAAAACTTCTCAACTGAGCCTAATGCATAGATGGTTGCATATCAGTGTGCTTATATTTTAGGGTTGATAATATACAGATGATCATGAAATACGTAGTTGCAGGATTGGATTAAACCAAGATCAAACAAAGCATCTACTGTGCCTTCTTATAGTTAAGAGAAGGATAGTAAAGATTAGCTCTTATTTTCACCTAAGTTCTGTCTGCACGCACACACACACACATATACACAATATGCAAACACAATAGAAAGTACCTTTTGAAATTTTTCTGTGCTGTGGGGTGTTTAAGATGTTGTATATGATTTGAAAGCACCTTTGGGCTTCATTCTTGGGTTACAAATTTTAAAAATTTAGATATAATTACTAAAAGGGTGAGGCTATTAGTAGGCTTAAAAGATTACGAATAAACTTAAAAAAAAAAAAACAAAACCCTCATGATACCCTGCAACCTGAAAGTAGAGAAGATGGGCTGCTTTGAACTAAGACAGTGTCAAGAAATCAAGGAGAAAAAGTTTACTTTCCAAAAAGTTAGCATTAGGATTTTGCCAGGCAAACTGCCCTGCAGAGAAGCAAGTACATTACTTTGGGCAAATCTCCATGACTGTGCTCCTGACAGGAATCCTTGTGTAGATCTTCTAGTTTCATTTCCTTCAATAATCTTGACACAGTGCTGTAGTTACTCCATACTTCAGATCTTCAGTCTGTAGAGAGGAAAAAACAGCTTACAGTTCCTTATGTATAAACAGAGGTAAAACATTCAGGATGTCAAACTCGACTGGGGAATAGGAGGACTCAAAATGCAATGACAATTCCAGTTGCTAAATGTTGGGTAGATCAAGGTATTTTTGAGCAGGTATGTGTCTCCAAAGAATAAATAGCACTCTTTACCATCTTAAATAGAGGCATTTTTAACATTTTGATGCTTTTTTGAGCCAATTATTGGCAGATGTGCTTTAGCCAACCATATGTCTTGAGGTGATGTACAGATATATTTCTCTGCCTTAACAAATATTCCAGCTTCTTTCCAAATGGTATGTTTGTTTGGCTAATGCACGACCTCAGCCAGCTATTTTTCTGAAATTGAATCCAGATCAAATGGAAAGCCCTGCTGGTTGTATCTCAGTGCTTGCCTTGACCAGTGTTCTTCACCCTTACAGAGAACGAGCAGTTGTCTGGTTACCTGGGATTTCCAAAACAGGTTCCTGTGTGTTATTCATAAGTCTATCTTACCTTCTTTGCTAGATGCAATTATCACAACCAGTTAGCATTGGAAGACCATAGCAACATAAGTCTGGTAGTATCTCTCTCTGCTATGTTTTCATTTATTTATTTTTAACATTGAAATTATGCAATCCTCAGAATAATCCTTCATGCATTGCAAACCTACGAACTGCTGAAATCCCTTTTCCTCTTGTTGTACTGAGTTTGATCAAATATATTGTACAATTTATATTGAGTCACAATAACTTTCATATCAATTTTCATATTTAATTGCTTCAATGTAAATTTCTCATCCACTAGGAGCTATTATGAATTGCCATATTGTGAATTGTCTCTCCAGAACTAAAAAATTCTCCTCTGTCCTGAGATATAATTGGAAAAGACTAGGCACCCATTTTTTCCTTGTCTGTCACTGTCTGACTCGTTGCCAGGAGATATTCAACAGCTTGGTTCCTTTTGCTGCATTTTCAAGTCTAAATGTAGGCCATCAATATACCTGGATATGTTTCAGTACAGTGGTTATTACATTTCTGTACAGAGCTCTAGGAAATTGTGTGAAAGGTGTTATATAAATGTACAGATTAGAGTGGAGTGGATTAAATAGGACTGGACTTCTGGAATGCACATCACCCCTTACTATGAGTTCTCATAGTGTGGTTAGAGCCAGCCTGTGCTTCATGAAATTCTTTTTGTGATGTCCATTTAACCAATAAATCTGTCATCACTGACTGGTCTCCATTTCCTCTGAAATAAACAAATCACTATAAGGTTCTTTGAAGCAGCAGACTGCCAGGAAACACAAAAGTCACTTTTGCTTCATCCACGGAGATAAAGTAGTTAGAAAGTGGAAATGAGCTGCAACTGAAGGAGCCTCAGTGTTCTCACACCTGCTAGAAAGTACAGTAGATTTCCACAGAGCCGGAATTCAAACAAACCTCAGATCACTGTATTCAGTGAAAGTGAGCTTGCCTAGCCAAGAAATGAATTGCAGGCCCTTGGAAACTACTTAAAGCAAGCCAGTTTTACAGGGACAGAGGAAATTTGAAAGAGTCCAGGAAACTCTTCTAGATTTGTGATATCCATTGCATTAGCTGTTGTTTTCCTGGTCCATATTTCTGACCTCCACACTTCGCAGGCTCCATTTTTCAACTAGATGGTCCTCCGCTTGCTGCACTTCGTGTTTCATTCCACCTGCCTTTAGTGCCAAGAGTTCTCATGCGTAAGTTTGCCTCTGCTTTTTCTTTGCCCTTGAGCTGGGATTTATTTCATTGCAGTCTCTGTTCCCAACAACCTATGGCTTAAGTGTTATCTTCTACCTCTTTTCAATGTGAAAAATTAATCTCAGAAAGCTAGTAAAGTCTTTAATTCATTCTGATTGATCTCTGATGGTCTATTTCTGCTGCTGAAAAAGGCTGTGGAAGTTAAGCTTCTGATAGGCGAGCATGGTCTTTGTGAAAGGAAAAAAAGTATTGATTTTTGCTTCTGTAACTCACTTCTAGGCTAACTTAACTAGCACAGTTTACTTCTTTATAAAAATGAAGGGAAATGCTCCTGTTAAGAGTTTGCAGTTACTTTCAGCAAAGTAGCTTTAAGCTTTCTTCCCAATAAAAACCCTGACTCTTAACTTGTACAAATGTCTGTGAATATAAACACTACAAGTAGCTTCTAACTGAAGGTGAAAGCATGGAAGGAAAAATCAGTAATAGAAGAAAGCCAAGACTTTTTACGAAAATCTAATGAATCTTTGTTAGGAGTGGACCCCTGGCATAGCAGAAGCTGAGAATTTTTAAATGGGACAGTTTTAGAATGTAGTTTATAAATACTGTTGAAAAACTTTTCACATTTCTTTATCCGTTCCCTTTTTATGCTTGTTTCTAAATAATTTAATTCTTTTTAAGAGTTTTGACATCAGTATTTCCAATGACTTATTTTCTGTGTTGGAATACTGTTACTGTTGGAAAACAGGGTTATTAATGCTCAGTAAAAGTTCTATCTTGGATTTGGATTCACAACCAGTAATTTTTTTTTTTAAATTTGTGTTAGTCCCATAAGTAAAATGTTAAGTTTCTTCTTATCCATATCCTTTTAAACAACTTATTTTCAGACTCATGCTGATGTTTCATTCTATTTTCTATTTGCTAGCAAACTTAACACTTCACATTTTGAACTCATGGTACAGTAGAAACTCTTCTTGTAATTACTGCAAGTGCATCCACAGACCTCAGTTGTGTCCTGTCCAAAGCTTACTCTAACCCCTGTATTCAGATTGCCTTCTGATGCTCTGAGTATATAGTGATTTTTGTAAGTTAATGTGGACTTTTAAAAAAAGTTACAAAAAAGTGATTTAAGGGAACATTCTGGTATCTGTCCCCTTCCTGCCATGGTCCAAGGGTTTGCATACTCCCAGCACAGGGCTGAAGTGTCTCTATTGTCCTTCCTGGTAATATACTGAAGTATTGAAAGGAATTGAAGAGAAAATGCTGTGTGGAACCAGTGAGATGCATGCCACCACATCCTGTCCTGGCCCAGGATGAAATCCTGATCCCCATCACAAAACCTCATGTGATAGTGGGGTGGGGCTTCCCTTCCTCTTTTCTTTCTTATTCTCTGCATTAATAATGGATTGCCTTAATGATGGGGAGATGTAAACCAGATCCATAGTAAAATGGCGTAAGCATACACCAAAAAGAGTATGGCACTTGCTATAGTGGCAGATGCTAAATGTGATTTTGGAAAAATCTTGGGGTTCCAGTTGATCACGTGTATTTCCTGGCTCATGTTTAATCCTATGTGGGTCTTTTTTTCAGTAACAGAACAAAAGCAAAGAAAAGAAAGGCATGTGTATGTCTGCTATTTCTATGACAGTTCAAAAACGACAAAACATACTACTTGTTTCAAAAAATGGGATTAGTTTCCAAATTGCAATTGCCAAAATATCCTGAAATGAATCCATGTGCAAACTGAAAATGTGCTTAGAGATGATTTTTCCAAAGTGATTTTGGTAGCTGTAAGTCCTGGAAAGGCACATTTATTGAGGCTACGCAACTCTTCAGTTCTTGATGTATAACAGACAAAATGTGTGATCAACACAAAGAATAATAATGAAGTGGTGGGAATAATCAAAGAAAACCAGAGATATTATAGAAGTTAAATTTGCTAAAAATACTATATTTTAAATCTAGTTTTTGGTTTTTTGTTTGTTTCCCAGAGGTTTCATTAACAATAAAGGCCAATGGTTGTTCACATGAGGAAACATCTGCACACCTGTATCTTTATAACAGTCATGTAGCATGTAGCCTTCTGCATGAATGGGAATCCTGGTTTTGTCCCTTTAAGCTGAACTATAAAAGACGGGAAAACCCCCATAAGATTAAATAAACTCAGGTACAGCTAAAGGAGGTGTGAATAAAAATTGCATAAGGATTCTTTGATTGTGTCCTTAGATGATTTATTTGTGTTATTGCTAAAGCACCTTGTTACAGGAAGAAAGAAAATTTGGGGGCCACTAAAAACTTAGCTCTACATTAAAGGCACTTCAAGGAATATTAGTTATATGACAACTGTAAAGAATATTTCTGCATTTTACTGAGCAAATAAGGGATCACTTTTCCTATTGATTCGTCTAATGCCTCTGAAGTTGTAATGAATGCAGTGAAGAAGCAGACTTTTTTCCAGATCAAAAATAGTTGGATGAAGTAGTGCTAAAATGGGATCCTCAAGCCATTTTAAGTAATACTGAGTCAAAACTTTGAAACTTCTGTTTTTAGTTTGATAGCTAGTTTTGTAACAGTTTCTTACAAATGCTTGTGAATTTCCTGTTTACTTTGTCTTCCAAAGAAAATTGACCTGAAAAAAACTATCATGCAGACAGCATAAATCCAGTCAGAAAGACACATTCATTTAAGAGTTGGACTCGATGACCCTTGTGGATCCCTTCCAACTCAGATTATTCTGTGATTCTGTGATTCTTTTCTAAGGATTACTTCAGTCACATAAAATAAGTTTGAAATGATTGGGTGAACTCCATATAAACATCAAAAATTTTCAGGTGTTCAGAACGAAAACTACTGTTAGTTTTCCAAGGCTGGTTCACTGTTTATATTTATGGTGGTTGAGTACTTTTAGAATGAGATGACCTAAAATAATAAACAGTTTTTAAGATGCTTTATGAGAACTGAAAGGTGACATGTTAATGAATTCTATATACTAATATGGTAGGAAAGAATAAACTTCTTCCTCTATGCAATCCTGTATGTAAGACTTTTGTTTGTGTTGTATATATGTGCATAACTTATTAAATCAGGGTTGAGAGCTTTTGGTCTGCTGCTGTAAACCATGAACTCTGAAGCCTCACTTTCATGGGAATGGAGATTCAGTGTTGGTGAAAAATAAGACCTGGCTCTGCACTCATGAGCCTCTCACACTCCTAAGTTTTAGAATTGTTTCAGTAGAGCACAGTTGTCTTGGAAAAGTCTTATCTTCGAGAGAAAAAGCTGCCAGGTTGCTTAATCTATTTCTGTTGGGGTCTTCAATTAGCTGGAGAGACCTTGAGGCAGGCTCCTTACTTCAAAGGGGAGCTGGTGTGCAGATCAGGAAAAGAAAGAGGTCATGTGAATCTTCACGCTAAGCAGACTACTTGAGTGTTTATGTAGCAATTCAACATTTTTTTGAGGATGCGTGACTTAATACCTGCACATGCATTACATCAGTTAGCCAATTCTGCTCGTTGGTGCCTGCTTTGTTTCGGGTAGGACAGGGCATAATCTTCATCATCTGGAGAGACAGTTAAGCATGGGGAGCATCAATCCAAGCAAATACACAGGGGCTAGACAGTGACAAGGGCATCTGCCTGCACGTCTTAACATCAGGAGGAGGGGGAGTGAGGCGGAAGAAATTCAGAGAGAGGGATGCATTTCAGCCAAGGACTTTGGTCCTGTTTAGAGTCAGCTTTGTCCAAGTGATGATTTGTACTGGATAGAACATTGCCATTTCCTACATTTTTCTTAATATCGATTTAGAGTAAACCAGGAGCTGAACATAATTTTTGGCATTTCAACATTATTGCCCTACTGCTTCTTAACTACTTTTTTAGAAGTATTGAACACTCTGAGAAAGGAATCGTACAGATAGTCCAGGACATTGTACTCATAATGATTCACAATATTGTGTATCTGAGAGAAAAGTCTGTAATAAGCAGTAAAAATGGGATAGGTACATTGGATGATCAATAGCAGCAGAAGATGTAGAGAAATTACTAAAATAGAAAATCTTGTTTTATCAAAAGTAATTTTCCTTAGAAAAATGGGTACAAAAGGCAATGTACTCTTCTTAGCACTTTCTACTACTTTCTTTTCTCACACACTGGGAGTTGTGGAACAACTTATTGTTCATATCCTGTATGAGTGCTCTGTGGCATTGTGATTTGTAAACAGGTTTTCAGAACTGGATTTGAGCTAATGAATTTCATACATCACATGTGTTCTTTTACCACATTTTAAAAATTATTTTTATTCCCTTAAATGTCTGCTGTGTGCAAAGGGAGTTTCAAAATATCTGTCTTCTCAATATACTTAGGAAGATGAAAGTCTAAAAACTGATCAGTGATTTTACTCTTTGGCAACTTGACATACGAATTGCCTAAAAATAAATGTCTGATTTTCTTAGTTATCTTATTGACAAATGGTTATCTTGCATTTGCAATGACACCTGCATAATTTCAGAAATTGCCGCCACCCTAGAACCATTTTTAGATAATTGTACTTCTGCTTCCTAAATATATTTCTGGTATTTTAAGTCAGATTTCAATCTATAAGGATCTCTTTACCTGTTTAAATTCTTAGTTTATAAAATGAATAGATCATACCCACATTGCATATTACCAATTTGTCATGTAGAAGATACTCTGTTTTATACCTACAAAAACTGGTGCCTTCATCTGTTAAATTACTATGTAGCTCAGCAGATCTGGGTATCTATTGACATATTTCTCACAAAAGGTTTGCACAACTTCTCAGAGATGTCTACAAAGGTTTGCTAAAGACTACATATCATATTCATGTTGGTTTTGTCCTCTTTCATTCTTGGTTTAGACCCTAGCATGTTTCCTTTCCTTAGCCTTTTGCTGAATCTAAGCCTGAGGATATTGCATATTTTGACCTTCTCCTATGATTATTTAATTTCCCTCAACCTTTGAGAAAAAATACTCTCCTTTTTTGGTCATAAGCATACTGTAAGAAATTTCAGAATCAGACCACTTAAGAAAACGATTTTGACTTGGAGAAAAGACTGCGCTGCTGTTGCTTCTGCAGTTGTGCCTTGGTGGGATGTGACATAAACACTATCTTATGCCCTGTTTGTACATCTTTGACTATATCATGCACAATCTGAATCCTCTTTGCCCTTCTTTTCCCCTGAACTGTTACTTAAAACGTGATTTTTATCCAGTATTATTTATATGTAAAACAGTCTGTAATTATACAAAATTGGTCATTTCTTTTCACACCTTACTTGAACAAGGATCAAAGTCTTTTCCAAGATGGGAACTGTTGCTGATGAATTATGAGACTAAGTTGAAGGAGGTCACAACTGTGAGATTTTCCCTGTCTTTCCTTAAAACCTGCTCGGGTATAATGCCCAGGAGGATGACAGCTAGGATGCAGTGATGAACACACCCTTTCACTCGTTTGTTACCACCATGAAGAAGTGGGGTGCAGCATATGATAAATGTATTGTCAGCTTTTGCGATCATGGACTTTCCTTTGATAGCATGCAGTGTCTAGCATAATGAGGAAGCCCTTTAAGAAACACTGCTGCACTGATGAAAAAGAATTTGGAACTTTCTTTGTCTCATTCTTTTTGGGCATACATGTCTTTACTCAAGAAAAGAGCTTCTGGGCTCTTTCTACAGTTTTTGAGCCAAAAAAATGTCCTCCTACCTAGGAAACTAGCATTTCTAGCTTCAGTCTTTGACTGATTTGCTGTCTTTTCCAAGTCATAGTATAAAAATATATTTATTTATTTACTTCCCTTTAAGTCTTAGTAGGGTCATGCATGAGTGTCCTGATAATGTCCCTTCTCTGAGAATTAATGATTACTATTTTCAAGTAGTAACAATTTGTCTGAAATGAGCTCCTATTACGTGTTTGTGCAAATTAAAGCACATTAAATAAAACCAAATCAGAATCAGTTCTTAACTGATTAAAAGGCACTTTTGACATATTAAGATACTCAAAAGAAAGTGTGGATCTATTCAGTAGTTTGTGAGGGGCAGGTTCTATCTACAAACAGGACACCATCCACAAAAATAATCCTATTTGCCTGCATGTTAAGACATGGGTGAAGTAATGCTCATTAATATGTTGAAGGGTATTTATTTTGAACTTCTTACCTGGTCATTATTGATGAAATCCAAGAAGGAATGACTGGTGATTTTTTTATGTTCTCAGCCTTGTCTTATAGATGTCTTCTCATTTTGTCCACGACACTGAAGATTAGCTTGCATGGCAGTTACTCAGGACAACTTGTGTTACATCAAGGGCTTACTGGGCTGACATAATGAAAATAAGTGAAGAAAGAAAAGAGTTGATATTGAGATTTTTAATAAGGACTAGAGCAGCTTTAAAGAGGTGAACCAGGAATGGAAGCCATCACTGAAAAGCATGTTTGTTTGTGCATTTTTGAATAACACCAAACAAGTAAGCGGTCCAAACCCCAAAGCAGAGTAACTAGATGATGTGGCCAATGAGGTCTTTTAGGGTGACAGTAGACCCAACTCTCCCTTGGAAATAAAGGAAAACCAAACCAAACCAAACCAAACCAAACAAAAAACAAAACCCAACAAAACAAACAAACAAAAAAAACCACCCCCCCCCAAAAAAACCCCCAAAAAAAACTCCAAACAAACAAAAAAACCAAAAAAACCCCAAAAAAACCAAAAGAGAGAAAAGTGAGACTTTAAAGTAAAACTGCAATTCTAGAAGCAATGTACATGGTTTTTCTGTTGGGTTAGTTGATACAAAATAATACATAATACAAAATAATTTTTTTATTGTTTGTTTACATTTCAAGTCATGAGAAGACACAGATTTCCTGATTTCAAAAAGAAAGTGAAAATATATGAGAGTAGGAAGGCACCAAATTGTGTTTAGAATAAGCTTAATGTTCAGCTAAATGCACAGATGCATAAACTAAACACATTTTATGCTTATACCACTGTTTATATAGTAATGAGGATTTTCCATCAGTTTTCATCAGTTAAACAGTAGCTGTCTTTTTGCTGTTTAATCGAAACAAGGCAGTCTTGCATAAAAACATCAGATGTATCAGCACGTTATGGTCTTTGATTTTTCATGTGAGTTCAGCATAGTTGTAACCATAACAGACCAACATTTTAACTTCCTCTCCTTTTGATTTTTGACTCGGATTTGTGAACTGAACTGGATCCAATTTTGCTTAAGGAGAAGGCTAGATTTTTGGATGATAGAGAAAGCCAACATCCAGTTTTTGTTTCTGTTTTGAAAGATGGAGAAATCTTGTTTATGACTAGGAACATCTGCCAAATGTTCCAACACCAGCAAAAATTAACTATTTACTCAAACTGATGTTTATATCTGTGAAAGTAGATATTGCTCCATGTTTCCAGTGCCCTAGAGGCCTATAAATCCCCTGGAAAACATCACAACAATGTGAAACAACTGAGTGCAGTTATCCAACAACAACCATTTTTGTAGGGCCATGCTGTACCAGAGCCTGTTCAGTCCAGCCTCCATGATAAATCCAAGCCGTAGTGACATTTGTTCCACTGACTGGAGTCACTGGGGAATGCAGAAAGGAAGGGAGATGCAAGTCATGCCAGTTAAACACTTTAAATAGCCGGACAGCAGCAGATGAATCCTGAAAGTGCTGTGCTGCTAAGGAGCTCTAAGCAGAACAGTGGGTAGGAGAGGGAATGAAGTTGTTCAACGGTTTACAGCTGCCTCTTGACACTTTGCCATGCAACAGACAGCTGAGATCAGATGGTTCAGGTTTTGTTTTGCATCAGTAGAAACTATCAGCCAGTATATTGCAGGGGTGGCTATGTGAAGTAAACAGTCCCTTGTTTGTAGGTGTCCCCTTTGCCTCCAGATCCTGAGCAGCAAAAGTTAGGGGCCCATATTCAAGGTGGTTATAACATGTAAAAAATGACTGGAAATGGTCTTTCAGAGATGTGCAATTTTAAAATAAGATGCCCTTGGTAAAGATAGTATAATATCTAATAATTTTATTCAGTTGGGTGGAATTTCTGTGACTGAGTAGTTTAAAAGTAGATGAAATAATGTTTTTATATTGAAAGGAGTCATGCCCCAGAGCTTGTGCCTGACTGCTATTACTCTTTTTTTTTTTTTTTCTGAAAGCTTCAGACCTTTATTCCACTTCTTTGTATTCCTCTTGAATTTGAAAGCTGCTGCATACTCTTTTTAAGAGCTGCCAGACCAGAGTTCAGAAGGTATTTTTTGAGGTTTAGAGGGTGATTTATCTACCTCCCCTCCTCACCCCATTAGCATGGGCAAAAGCAGCATTCATTGCTATTGCATGAAGTCCAGCCCTGCAATTGCTGGTTACTTCGAGCCTCTGCTTTTTAGAGTGTATTCCTACATCCTTCCATAGGTATGCTAATAATTTTATTGATATTTTTTCCTCTGTTTCTGGGATCTGATAATCTCAAGTATTGTGCCTACTCTTAGTGCAGAGATCCAACCCTAGATTATATGGATGGGGAGAAGAGCAAAGAAATAAAACACCAATTTTGATTTCCTAGAAAGATGTAGTTCAGCACTTATCAGAGTCAAAAGGCAGGACAATATGTTACCCCCAGCTGCCAATTGTTACTGGAGGTGACAACTGATCACATTAGAGAACGTGGGTACTGATTTGAAATGTTTTAATAGTACAATTAAATAACTTCTTAATTTGCTTTTGGTGTTACAGCTTTTAGGATGTAGAAAAAGTTATACTTATCCAACTTTTATCTTCAATATTTATGAATGTTTTTTAATTTTCTTATCCCAGATGAGGTAGGTATTTAAAATGAGCTTTTTTAAAAAGAGTAAAACAAATACTGTCTAGGCTTGCAAAACATATATAGGATTTACTAGGCTTTGACATGCACTGTCAGAATATTTCATTAGCACAATACTTTAGCAGAAAGGCCTTTATTCTCCAGCTTGTAGGCAGCAAGCTGCGGGAGGTGAGTGATGGAAGAGTCAGGCCCTATTATTTAACATTTGTTTGCCAAATGGTCTCTCTGATTGGAGGAAACAAAAATTTTTACTTTTTTATGAGTTTAGTGATCACAGAAAGACTTTGCATTACTGAAAAGGAATTAGAAATGAAGCTGGGGAAGAAAAATACCTTTCAGTTTGACTAAAATACTGTGGGCATAGGGTTTAATTATTGGCCACTTTTGGGTTGTGGGGGTTTCTTTTTCTTTTTCTTTTTCTTTTTCTTTTTCTTTTTCTTTTTCTTTTTCTTTTTCTTTTTCTTTTTCTTTTTCTTTTTCTTTTTCTTTTTCTTTTTCTTTTTCTTTTTCTTTTTCTTTTTCTTTTTCTTTTTCTTTTTCCTTTTTCTTTCTTTTTTTTTTTTTAACATATTTGTTCTCAATGGGCTCACTTGAGACCAGAACACTATGTGCACTTTGACATGTTTGCAAAATCAGTCCCTTGTTACTATACTTTCTAAATAAAAAATTCAGGCTTTGTGAGCAATATCAACTCCTTTGGAAGTAGCAGTCCATTTTTAAAGTCGAAAGGAGGTTTATAATTTTCAGTTACTGTAACTATAGTATCTCTATATCATATAAAAGGTAATGGTACAAGTATGGCATAAATGTTTGCCATCTCAAAAGCTGTAATTGAACCCATACTTGAAGTAACTTCTCATTTTGGATATATAGTATTTTCTTGCACTCTAATCTTAAAATAATAGGAAGGCCTCCAAAAAATTATGGTACATCTTTTTGTTCACACAAAAATTAAAGGTCTTTTAAATTGTATCCTGCCAATGCTTTTCATTATGAATCACAGGCTTTAACTGTGTAAGTTGACTGTTAACAATCAAGAAAAATTAGTCATCAAAAAGCCCTCCCAGACTTTAAAATTAATAGTAGAATAGATCTAGTAGAAAACTTAAACCTGCATTATTAGCTAGACTTTATTTCTTTTACAGTTTTATTTCCTTCACCCAATATACTATTTAGAGAAAAATTTTGGGTTTTCCATTTAATTATCTGAGCATTTTTCCATCCTTTAACAATTGTACTATAGGTTGAAAAGAAAACTGTGTTAGCGTCAAACATGACACATCCTTTGGGTGTTTTTAATGGATTCTACCATTTACAGTAATCATTTGAGAAAACAAAAAGGAAAATGTGGCATGGCGATAAATAGGGGTATTTATAAGTCAAAATCAGCTGATATTCAGGACTTCTAAAGCAATCATTAAGAGGGTTTCTATCTCATATTAACAGATAGTAATAGTTTTAAGTGAAAAATGAAACTTTCATGGTTGGTCTAAAAGCCAATGGTACAAATAGGTAAAACATCTGAAAAATTTTATTTTACAACCTTTTTTATTTTGGTTTCCCCTGAAAGACAGGTAATTCCATTTAATTGTATGTGGGAAAGTACTTTTCACTGTTTCACTTTTTCCAGTTTTACAGATAGTGTTATACTTCAGTACAATGCTGTAAAGTAAACTGTGAATGAAACAGTAGAAGACACCCAGAACAGCAACCCTGTTGGGTATGTGGGTGTGTTTTTCTGTTTTGAAGAAAGTCTGGATATCTGCTCAGGTAGGTTATGAGCACAGCTGGGCCTGTTGGCTTCATTTTAATGCTTTCTGAGGGATAATAAGATTTACAAAACATGTCACTAAAACATATGCAGGCAAACACATTTGCACAGAAATCTATATTTCTTAAAGACCCAGACAGAGATTAAATTTGTGCCTCATGCTGAAAGCTGTAATGCCACACTAGCTGAGCCATGTCCAATAGGGACAGCCACTAAGGCAGAGAATGACCACATGGAATTGCTTGTGGGGGCTGTGACACTCATCAAGACTGTGAAATGGAAGGTGATTTGTGATCCTGCAGCTCTGCAAGGTGCTACATACACTTTAGAGGCCAGTTAGGGGTGTTTAAAAAGGACAGGTTTTAGAAAGAGTAAAAACATTTCAAGCAGACTGAACTAAAAAAAAAAAAAATGGAGAAAGGGCACACTAACACAGGATTAACTAGAAATATTGGATGTTAGATTTGCTCCAGACACTGCCTTTTTTCTGTCATATGTTCAACATATATAAAATTTTCACTACACCACTAAGGGGTTCCAAATAAATCTGTTTTGTGATGAATGGGAAAAAAAATTAGCTAGTGTAACACACGTGGAAGAATTACATTAAAAATACCACTGTGAAACGGCTTCCTGTTTCCTGTAGCAGCAAAATAATTCTTAGAAAGAGTTAAAGTGGAATTGTTGGTACCCATTTATATTTTCCTTTGTGTAACTGTATCCTAAAGCTTTGAAAAGATGAGTGAGTTAGGCAATATGGAGCCCTGAAGAAACTGTATTAAACCGCTGTAAAGTGTTTCAACTTTTATTGCTAAGTATGGAAAACTAAAATCCTTGATTCTTTGGCTTGTGTGCAAAGTATGTATTTTTTTGTTCAGACAGGAGGTTATGCAATTGCAATAAACTTTTTTTAAAAAGCAAACTTAGAAGTCAGCAAGATTTTGACTGTAAGTTCTACCTGTATATTTTGAAAAAATATATATGAAGGAGCCTAAGAAAATACTCTTCTTTATTCAACTCAAGATTTCTCATGATCCTACACAAAGTAAACTGGTACTTATAATGGGAGCAAAATCAGCTCTCATACCCTTGTTGCAAAGAGATTCCACTGACATTCTTGAGCTTCTCCAGATTGCTCATGGTCATTTGGGGAAAAACTTGGCCTGTCCTAAGAAGCTGGCCCCGATGGCACACTCTTTTCTAGGCCATTCGCTTTAGTGAAGGTACATATTTTGGCACAATGAGGTGGTCTGTTGCAAGATTTACAGGAATTGCTATAGATTCTGGCTTTTACTTTATTCTAATATAAGGTCACGTGTGTGAAAAGTGGAGGCAATGGCACTGCCTATCTGTAGCACACCAACTATGGAAGAAAGAGCTCTAGGCTATACACTTGGTGAACTCTGTAATCAAACTACACCTTGATTTCTGCAGACTATGGATAACGTCAATAATGTGTAAAAAAGGTTAAAGCCTAGTTGCTTATAGATAAAACACAATTGTTTATTAGAAGTATATTTGGAATTTCACAATGAAGATTTATTATAGTGATAGCAGAAAATTAAATTATTGACATCTTTTCATGGAGTAACTAAGTAACCACATTAAAAATGTTTTACTCACTGATTCAAAGAATAGTATCCACACGGTCTGCACTTTCCAAGCAACAGAATTATTACCAAGAGCTGACTGCCATTTGTGAAGCAAACATGGCTAGTTATGCATTGGAATGCACTACTGCTTAAATACAAGGGACTTTGAAAGTAAATGTGAAAGCACATAAAACTAATGGCCATTTATGTAAAGAAGTTAATATATAAAAAAGGTTTGTAAAATGCATCACTTCACGTATGTTCCCATCCTGCTGTGATTTGGATTCTAATACACTAACAGTAGCAGTCTGGCTTTAGATAAGAAAAAATAATATATCTATTTTCATGATGTTTAAATTCTAGGTAGCACATGCAGGAAACATACTTGTATATTTTGGTATATTACTGGTGACTTTCTTAGAAGCAAGTCACTGCAACATATTTTTTTTATTCCTTAGCCACATCTCAGTTCTTGCTGGCAATATCTTAAGCTAGATGTATAGCATATGTCATATAAAGTGGAGGAACCACAACTAAATTTTGCCTAAAGAGGCAAATCTACATATACTTGTGACAAAGCATTTCCTCAAAAAGCTTACTGGCCAAAGGATTAAATCATCCATAGTGCATTCTTTATCACTTAAGTATTTTGTATTTTAGGTTTCTTTTTTTTTTTTTTTTGTTTTAGATATGAGTTGTATATGGCTTTTTTTTGAGTCCCAGAACACTGCCTAGTATTTTTGGCAGGACAAGAGTCTCTGATTTGCAAAGCTAAAGAGAAACACTACAACCTATCATTTTAGGGAGATAAGAGTTGTTGAGAGGTGATTGTCTAAGTAAGTTCTGTGTGTTTCACTCTTTTCTCTTCTCAAGCAATCACTTCCCTACAGTTTGTAGTGCTTTAGATCTTTCGAATACCATCTTGACAGAGAAGATCTATTTTCCCAATATTTTTATACAATAATGTAGGGCCAAATGGAATATTTTAATGCCTCCTTGGAGTTCTAATACAGCTGCTCTCCAGGGAAGAGCTTTCATCAGAATAATGATGACCATGACTGAGGCATGCACTGTGTTTGGGGTGGGCTTGGTTGCTCTTCACTTTTATTCTCTTCCTCTTCGTTGGAAAGAGTCTCTGTGGGAAATGTCTAGGAGGTGAGACTCAAAAAAAGAGAAATTATATAAACTTCTATCCCAACTAGTGTTTTCTTCACTTGTTGTTCTTTGTTCTAAGAGGCTTCTGCATGGAAAATCTTTTGGTTTCATTTTATAGGTTAGCATTTACTTTGGAAGACTCACTCCTAATCATTGGGGAGATGGTCCTGGCAGGTTTCAACATCATTTAATGAAGCTCCTCTACACGAAAGCAAGTTATAAAACTCTTTTGGTAAAAAGGCAAAAAACATCACGTGTTATTCGATGCTGCATGTAAGAGATGTATCTGCAGAAGTCCAAATGGGAATTGTCAATCCCAGTGGATAAAAAGTTATATCAAAATGCAGCCTGTAAAGATATTTTCAGAGAAATCTTGTGTCTCCTTTCCTATAATAAGCTGTGATTATACACACACTTTGGACAGAGAATAGTGTCTTCCACATGAAGATCTACTCACTAGGGTAATTACTCACATGAGAGAATCCACATGTTCTCTTCCATGTCTGCATGCTTTGAAGAAGCAATGACCTGTACAAGCTATAGAGTTAGAAGGTAGAACATCTTTTTAAGCAGAGGTATCTTCAAGAACCTGCAGCATTAGCTGCTACAGTGTTATGAATCAATGTTTCCGATACTGCAGTATAATTCCTAGACTTTTACTTTCAGAAGGCAGTAATAACAAAATGTTGGCAGCAACAGCTAGCAGGTAATGGCTTAGGACAGTATATAGTGTGTTTCAGAACACACACAGGTTTTGCTGTGCCAGTTCAGTGTTTTTTTTGGGTGCGGATATGAGGCTGTTTGAAATTGTTAATTGTCACAGACTGTTAGAAAGCATTAACTCAATAAGCAAACAAAAGTTTGCTTTCATTAGTCTGAAAAGAAGGATTCATGTAATTTTGACATCGTACTTGCGCTACTGTGCAGTTTTGCCCATTTGCACATGCAGAGTTGTGAATTATGGAAATGATGATGTTGTTTGTTCCAATATTTAGTGAATTGCAGCTCCAGAAATATTTTTAATGACATTCTCAAAAGAGGCACTCAGACTGAATGTGTTCAGTGATTTGGAAGTATACTTTTTCACCAGGCAAAGTCTTTTAAGAACATTACTTAAATGACTGTGAAGAGAAAGAAAATTATGAAACAAAAATAGATTAATAAAGTCTGCAATATTTGGTGCAAATAAGAGTAGGTGCATCAAAGTAAACATAGATATGTAGACTTAATTTTTTTTCTTTTGTACAAAGATCATATGCAAAAGTAAGGAGCATGAATTTAAATTATGATCCTGCAAAGCAAAGAGCAGTGTTTTGGATATAGGGTAACACTTCACATTAATTCCGAGCAACTTTGAATTGAAAATTTAGAAAAAAAGTCATATAAAAGCTTCGTAATATTCTGAATTAAATGTCAAAAATATCTGAAAGCAACTATTTCTGGGTAAATCTTGCTCTCACATGTAGTTTCTGGCAAAAAAATAGGAACCATATGGAGACCTTTGCACCATCTCCTTGCTACTTTTCCCTTAGTTCATATTGCTCATATCGCAAAAGAAAAAAAAAAGCAAGCAAGCATTTTGAATTGAATCACATATTGTGTTCCATTGATTTCTAGAAGCTTTTGTTTACATATTAGTAATTTAAACAAATGTCAAAGATTTATGTTTGAAAGAAATTTTCTTTCACACAACATTAAAGTACTCAAAAGTAGCAAGATTTTTGCTTTTATTACTTTGTATAGATCACTTCACTTTAAAGTAAATATCTGTGTGGTAGTTATTTTCTGCAAATACTTGATCATCATTTATAGGAAGGTATGCAATTAAGAACATTTAACTTATCCAACTTCACTATAAATTAATAGTGAAAAAAATTTAGAAATAGTTTGCTAATGGTGGGGGCTTTTCGAGGGTAAGTGTTGGAAACTGTTAGTGAAAGTTGAAAACCTGAAGATTGAACAACAGGATGAAATTCTGATGGCCTTTTTGTCACAAATCCTTAGTGGTTATTGTCACTACTCACCCTCAGTATGGATGTCACGATCTGAAAACCTTCTGTAAATGCCAGTAGAACACTAGCAATCGGATTTATTTTTGAAAATTTTTGTCTGGGGTTTTACATTACTGGTATTAACTGAATGTTCATTTCTGTCTGAGCAATAAAGGTATGTCAACTCTTGAACTAATCTAAGGAAAAATAATAGGTGCTTCTTGCACATTTTACCTTTGATTCTGACCCTACATGGTTACTAGCAGATCTTTGTACCATGGATATCCCCACCAGTCTCTTTCCACGTTCTGTGACCAGTCTTCTTTTTTTTTTTTTCCCTAGGCATGCATCATAAGTAAAAACACTAAAATTATCACTTTTCATATTCTACACATAGGAGTTTGATCCTGTGTTTGCTTGGCATGTTTCATCTCTTGATGTAGAGAGAAGGAAATAGGAACTCTGGTGGAAGAATACAAATGTTGGGATTAAGAACAAACCTTTCCTTGAAGTAAAGCAGAAGTCACTTTTGAGGGTGGGGAATAGTGTGATTAGGAATGATTTTTTTAAAATAAATCTTCAGCTGTTATTAAACTTGGCAAAAATCTAACTCTTCAAAGATTTGTGGAACAGTCATTTATATCTTTGAATGTCTTTCCAAATGGTACCTTCTTACATCAGTTACCAACAAGCATTTTTGTCTAACAGGAGACATTAAAGATGCTGCCTGGAGCTTTTGAAAAGTGATAAAAAACAGTTCTAAGAAAGAGGCATGACCTGCATCCCTCAAGGCAGTGTTTAACTGCCTACATTACTTGACATCCAAAGAACAAAGGTTTCCAAAAGAGAGACTGATAAGGTACAAATACCTGCATGTAGGCTACATCTTCTGAAAATGTGCCAGAATTTGTCAGGCAGAAGGTGGAAGACAGACAATATAGATTAGCGTATTTTTCATCAAGTGGTTTGTACCATCTGTATGTATTTTATGTGTGCCTTTTGAGAGGCAAGTAGTCTAACTTAGTTCCCCCTAGGCTTTGTTCTCTGCCTCTACACCTACCACTTGGCATAAGATGTAGCCAGTAGAAGAAAACTAAGGTTCTTGGGACCTTTTTCTTGTCTTAGTTGCAACAGCTGCAAAACAGATGTAGGCTGACGTGAGTTCTGCCAAGAATCTCTTCCAAGTCTCCCACCCATTTTCCACCAAAGAGAAGCTAGTCAGGTGATATTAACAGAGTCCTGAAGGTCAGAAAGAGATGGGAGTTCCCAATCTTGGCTTTATAGAGACTGTTAAAAAAACAACTGATTAGTAAACCTAGATTTTTTCTCCTTGGAAATTAAAACAACCCAAAGTTTTCAAACTACAATTCCAAGCAGTACGACATCAATAGGACATAAAAGGCAATCTGTACATGAACCACAGCAAAACTGCACCGACAGCAAGAGTTCATAACTCTTGATCACCTAACTGGTATCCATTTAAGTGTCTTTTTAGATATATTTTCAATATCTCAAATGCATTAAGCGAAGTACCACTGCCTTGCTTGCCATATCTTTGTTGAAACAAATTTCCTTGGATTCCAGCTGCTCTGTTGCACTAACCTCAGTATTGAGAGGGAGTCAGCTTTTTGTACCTGTCCCAGGTTTCTGCGTACCTCTCCAACTTTTGCTTTCAGCAGTGTTTGAATATATCATGTGGTTTTTAGTGTATCTCAACTATTACAAATCCAGTCAATGATATTCTCAAAAACAAATAAAACCCTGCAACTTTTCCACTGTGTCAGTCTGCTGATGGAATCTTACTGATGACAAAACTATGGCTGTCAGGCACTTAGAATCCAGCATTGAATTAAATGTAGCATCCAGCAATGGCAGAAATGTCTAAATAACCAGTAGTCCAAGAATGCTTATATTTGCACAGGATCTGTGTGGGCTAACATTGACAGCAGTTCTGAATCCCCTCTGTTGGCAAAGATGATGGACATATGCTACTCATGCAGTTATGTTTCTCTTTCCTTATCCAGTATTCCTCCCCTTCCCTTTTCAGTATCCCAAGAACCATTGGCTTTGAATGTTATGAAAAACCATTTGCTGCTGTATAGCAAAGCTGTTTTCCTCATGGAACCATCTGCTTGCAAAAATTGCTCGTGTTACAAGTCTCAGTCACTTACAAAGATCAGTATCTTCCTGGGAAATGTTTGGGTGGGTACTCCTGAAGTTTTTCGCTTCAAATATTCACAACAGAAGTAGCTACCAAGGCTTTATAGCCTTGACCCCTCTTTCTGTTGTGTATCCAGGCTTATTACTATTACTATTACTTATTACTTATTACACTTATTACTAGTGTTTAATTTTCAATATGGTATCAGTGTCATATGTAGGTACATTAATTTTATTTAAGGTCACAACATTTAGTCTGGAAACCAGTCAGCCGTGGATGTTTCTTACAGCAAGTACTGACATGGGAAGACCATGGGAAGACCATTGGTTCATGGCCTCACACAGGCACAGGATGACAAGGACAGTTATAAGAGGACTTCAGAAATGACTTGCATGAAATTAATTTCTGTGTCATACTGCATATTAGCACTTTGCACACCCACCTGCTTTCAAACCTGTATGAAACACATCTGGCAGTATAAGAATGGTAAGCCCAAATGCCAATAATAATGATTTAGGTATCTCTCTTCAGTGGTTCAATTGAATAAGGATATAGGGATTTTAGTATTTAAATTCAGGTGATCTACTAGTATTTGGACCTTATAATAGGATGGCAGACAAGGAAATTTTAAGGAAAAAAGCAACGTGCATGTTCCTGAAACAGAGAAACATGGAGAGAAGTTACAGTGACTCTAGTTTGCCTACTAGTATAAAGCAAGAAATGTGAGTTTCTAGGTGTAAGGTGGTTTTGATATGTCAAGTTTTCTATGTTGAGTTTGGATAATGGACCTTGGCTTCACACTATTGTCAATGGGCCTGCCATCTATGTGGTCCTACCCTAGGAAATCCCTACTCCACTTGTGGCTGAACAACTCCCAGATCCACTCAACAAGCAGTGGATACCCTCAGTCATACAGCCAGCAGTACACTGCACATTTGAGGCAAAGTTCTGTGTGTCATGTCAGCAAATGTAGAGGTTGGGTGATATGCAGCCATTAGCTTAAAAACATTTTAAATTAATGACTGTAGAATTCAGTCAAGCATCAACAGCTCTCATAAAAAAAAAAAAAAAAAGCAAAAAACCCACCAAAGTTTCCTTCCAAGTAACAGAGTGACTGACAAAAAGTGAAAACATTCTTATACCTTTATAAAATTTAGATTTGAAACCAGACTCACTGGCCAGTTGGACAGGCTCAGGCATGCCGATGATTCATCTGACACAGAGTCCCAGGGAGTGATTTTTTTGTGAGCCAGTTCATTTGGATGTTGATGCACGTTTCTATTTAAATCAGCAGCTGAAGTGTGAATTAATCTGTGACATTTTTAAGATGGTTCATGAGGCCAGAATTTGACTAATGATACTCGTACTGATCTCCTGCTAATTTTGGATTTATAGGTGTTGTATCATACCCAAAATTACAAACGTCTGGTCTTTTTATTTTTTTCTTCCTTCTTTTTCCTTTCCACTGTCTGTTTTTTTTTTTTTTCTTACAGTTTGAACTTTCATTTATTTAAACTGACTTCACTGACGGCAACAGAATGACTGCCACTGAGTTATTGAGTTCAGTAGTTTGGGTCAGGACCAAATGTACCTGTTTCTGAGAGTAAAAGGAATAATGAGGGTGATAATGAAACTTTCAGCAAAGCTCCTCTGATTGTGGCCAAAGTATCCCTTAGGTAATGAGCTTGTGAATTTCCTGTACTGACACTAGCTGTGGCAAAAAGTTCCTACCTGCACCATAGCATGAGTAGGAGAAGATCCTATGGGACATGCTCACCAATTTCTTTTTGATATGTGTTCAATTTCCTATGCTTTGTCTGTTAACTTTCCCTAAAAGTGTAACTGCACTAAACCTTAAAGTGAATGCTGTAAAACAGCTTTGGCTTAAGGTATTAGTGAAATGATAGGAGAGAGAGATTCTTGAAGTATTAATCATTATACACTAATCAAACGATACATATCCTGTACTGGTTGGATGCACTGGGAGTTGCCAACAGTGGGAAGGAACTGAAGCTTTGCAGAAATTCTTCAGAGAATTGTTAGAAAATTAAACACTGCAACGTTTTCAAGTCTGACAGAATTACTTCTGCTTTCCTGATTTACAGTGAAGGATCCATAGGAATGAAAGCAAGGGTGTGTTTCAGAGACAAGAAAGTTTGAAGAATGTAGCTTTAGCTTGTTGTTGTCTTTGGGCTTGTTTCCTATTAAGCTGTACACTTGACATTACATCCATTTTTGCTTTTTTTTTTCAGATTCCCAAGAAGGAAACTACAAGACAGAGGTCAACAGTAAACCCAGGAAGGAAAGGACAGCTTTCACCAAGGAGCAAATCAGAGAGCTAGAAGCAGAATTTGCTCATCATAACTATTTGACCAGGCTGAGACGATATGAGATAGCAGTAAACCTTGACCTCACTGAAAGACAGGTACTGATGAAAAACAATGGACTTTAAATGCTTGCCCAATATGTACCAGTAGTTAGTAGTTCCTCACAGTAGAGCTCCTGTTTATAATCCTAATATTTATGTTGATATGTCAGATTGAATGTTTTTAGCAAAATTATATACATTCATCTCTCTGCTATGCAAGTAATTTACACTTTTATATGTAACACTTACAGATTAATTTCATCTATTAGGCAGAGATGGAAGATAAAAGCACGAGTCATAGATCTGTTAGATGAGTGCATGTCTTTTCTAATCCGTCCAAACTGATGTTGTTGAAGACACTGAATGTACAAGTAGTCGGTTTGTCTGCATGCACCAAATACGAGCATCTTGGTTCAGTCTATTAAGTATACGTAATGGCCATTAATCCAGAGTTTCTGAACATCCTGTTTCCAGATGGCAGCAAAAATGGGAACGCCAGCAAAACTGGGATACAGGCATTTTAAACCCCTTTATCTTACCCTGCTCTGTAAAAGCAGAGATGATGGAATTTCTTATCACTGTTACTGGTTTCCTGCTCACCAAACCCTGGTCCAGGAAACACTTCTGCATGTGCTTAAGTTTCATCATGCATGTTGTCACATTGATTTCTAATGGAAATATCCATGTTACACATGTATTGAAGTGTTTCAGGATCTCATCTCTATACACTAAATAGGTAGTGAAGTCACATTTCAAATAATAATTACATCAACGTACACATTTTGAAAATGTGTTTTAGTAAAGAAGTTAGAATACTGGCCTCAAGTACACAAAATCTGAAAAAATATTTCCTACAGTTTTATTATTAAAATGGAAAGCTTTTTGCCCACTGATAGACAGTCATTCTTTTTTCAGGAATCAATATGAGATTGAGGGATTGCTTTAGATGCAATCAGTAAGATGATGATATAGTCAAAAGTAGGTATCAAAATAGCATAATGATTTGTGAAATCTACATACAAGGAGATACACAATTTTCTTGAGTTTCATTAACACCTGCCATAAGTAGACATATCAGCAAAAATCCAGACTTTTCTAAAAAAAAAAGAACACGTTTACTCACAAAAGCAAATGCAACAACTTTTTTCTGTGAAAGCTTCTAGAGAATGGCTGTACCTTCAAGCTTGTCAAGAAAAACACAGCAATTTCTTGTTTGATTTGACCACATTGCCAGGTTCCACTGGGGTAATTTTCAGTTACTTCAATATGGTTGTTACATTTGTGCATCACACCATTTTGTATCAAACAATGGATAAAATGTTGCCTTTTTTCATTTACACTGCCTATTCTATTTAGATTCACATCTGATTTTGACAGCTAAGGGGAGGAGGAATGAATTCTTGTCTTGTTGATAAAGGTGGAGTCAGCATGAAACGGAACAATGATAAATAAATTTTTAAAAATATCTGCTGGCCAATTTGACAGGAATCAGTCAGCTAAGTATATCTCTAATAATGGTGATTTCGGCCTAGAATTTAACTTTTTTCCCCAATAAATTCTATATTCTTTTCTTCAAAGACCAGGGTGAGTTGTACAACTAAATGAAGAGACAGTTCACTATCCTGAAGGAAATAGTTAATCTAAAAGTATTTAGCATACTGAAAAGGGACAGATAAATATTGAATATTTTCTCTGGAGGAGAAAAGGCAGCCCAGCTACCTAAGTGCAGAGAATTCATTTAAGTCATGGCAGTACTTGCTGTTTTCCAGCTGTCACAAAATGTCAGTTTTAAGCATTCTGCTGATTATTGTGATAATTTCTTTAGAATTGTCCTTAGTCTATTTAATTATGTAATCTAATCCTTCTCTGCTTCCCCAGATTATCACAGAGTGACAACTGAGCTCCTAGAGATAACTCCCCAAAAAACTTCCTTCCTGCCTTCCTGCCTTCCTTCCTGCCTTCCTGTTTAACACCACCTTAGAAAAGAAAAGCATTAAGATTTTTAGTTTGATAGAATCCAGTTCTGTATCTTGCCACAGTAAAATGGTCTGAAAAAAGAAGAAAAAAAAAAGCATAAAAACCATATTGTTAATCAAAAAATGAAAATTGAGCAGAAATTCTGGACATATTCTTCAGTTTCTCAATTATACTAAGCCAAGAAATGTTGGAAACTAGAAATGTCTCTTTTAAATAAAATATACTGCTTTGATAGAAAAGTGGTGTAAATAGCATGGATCTAGGTGTGGGTTTCCATGGTATATGGCAGACTTCAGAAGCTGAATTCCATAAATCAGAAGACTTGGCTCTTCTTGCATACTTGTTTTACATTAGTATTCCTCCAGTGACTTAAAAATGTGCTTCAGGGTGAGCATGGTGTGATACTAATATTTCTTTTCTCTCCAGTTAAGAGAGGGTACTCTCCTTCAGGACCTGTCTTTCCATCATTACCAAAATGAATCATTACTCTTGAGTGAGAAAACAGCACTTATTTTCGTTCTTACTAGTGTTACTACTTTTTTTAAAACTAGCTGTCCCAACAGAGGAGATCATATTTGATACCTATCTTAAAGAGGTGCAAAAAAATGATCTAAAATGTATTGATGGAATTATCCCAGCCCCCCTCCCCTGCCCCCCTTTCCCGCGAGGTAGCATTTTTAGAAAATTGCTGTTTGTAGAACCATTTTCTTTAGTATTTTCCCCAAAGCTGCATTGCAGAAAATTCAATAGTTGATAGTTCCTTTGTTTGAAAGTAGTAGTAGTAGTTCCTTTGTTTGAAATAAGTGAACACACAAGTGATAGCCTTGATCTCAACACATGCTGCAGACCTCTCGATGTTGGGAGATTTCTTAATTGCTCATGAAACACTGAATTTGCACACAGAGAATTGAAACTTGATTGAGATAGTATAATGACAAAAAAGTAGGAGTGGGTATTGGGTGAACTAACATATCTGCTCAGAAAATAGGTTTGAGAGCAGACCTAATCCCTGATGGAATGATTTGTTTAGCATTATTTTTTCACTAGGATTAAAAAAAAAAGAAAAGTGTATTATTCAGAGACAGAAGAACAACAAAATAATCTGGGGAAAGTATTGTTGGGTCATCCTAAAGCTATAACTTTCAGTTATTTCCCAAGATGTGAGATAAATCACGGAGCCTATTATCTTAAGAAATCTCTATCTTCCTCTTGACTATAGTGATAATTTCTACCATACGCCACAGATTAAAAGAGGCACTGACCAACTAACACTTCATAATTACCTTTCTGGCATTTAAACAAGCTGTAGAAAAAACATATGTCTGACCATATTTAAAAAGCTATATAAGGGTATTAAAGTTCTCTGCATTCATCAAAGTAAGGCTCCATTTGACTTTTGAAATAACTTACGAGATCAGTTCGAACATAAATGACTCATGGAAAGCCATTTCACAAAAATAATAATGAGAAAAAACCCTAACAACATATGGCTCAGGAGAAGGAAGTAATCCTATCACTCCCTAAAAAGGAAACCAGAGTTACAAGACAGGAGGATGAAATGAAATAAGTGCCTCAATTGCCTAGATATTAAGAGTGCACTTTGAGAGCATTATAAGCACATCTGGTGGTAGGATGGCTCTATTATGGTATTGTAAGAATTCCAGAAATATAGGTACATACAATTCCTGCTCCCTCTCCTATAGAGTGCACTCACAATCCCAGCTCAGGCAGCAGTTAATAATTTTCAGCTGGCAGGCCTCTATTATATTTTGAAGAGCTAGTTAGACTAAAAACTATCTGAACTCCCTAGATATTTGTAACCTTGACAAGCGCATTCTTGGCTTTTTTTTGTACCTCCAGATAAACTTGGAGGAGGTTCCATGCATACTTTTTAATATCTCACTGTGGGATGAGGGGAGGAAGCAGCTGCAGTGGGGTATCAGAGGAGTGGCAAAATGGACATTTTTATGGAGTTGATCCTGCCAAATATAGAAAGAGTAGGAGATCTTTCCATCTCGCAAGATCTTTTTGCATGGAGCTAATCAAAAGAGTAATGTTGCAGTTCTTCAGGCTAGCTAAGGTTACCGGAATAAACAGTCCAAATATGTAATGCTTCTGTTTGCCAACATAAACGGAAAATCCCACCTAGTCAGATTAAATTCTGCTGATGGCAACTAGGTTTATTTCTTCTCAACTTTAACTTCCAATATCTGCCTAGAAGCTACCAATCATTTATAAAAGTCCTAAAGCCATTGATTTTGCATAGGCGAAGGACAAAATTGTGTCCAAGTGAGGAATGATTTTGCATCAGTGTTTGACTTCCATGCATGTGGTACCAACATGGAATGAGTCACAAAGAAAGAAGCTTTGTGATGCCTTTTTTTGCCAGAAATGGAAGCAAGCAGTACTATTATTTAAATTACACTTTGGTATAGTACCATAACGCACACCGCAGCACTGCATTGTTGAGACCATGCAAATACTACAGGAAGTTTACCACTAGAAAATTTTTCTCCAGATCTGGTTACCTCAAAGCTTCATCACAAGTGACATCATTAAAATACTTCTCAGCATTACAAAGTTCCAAGGAGGCTAATCACTGCATTTATTAGACTTCATTAGTAAGGTAAGAATGGCTTCACTTGGTCACTCAGGCAAGAAAACAGGGAGTTCAATATTCCTCCATCATGTGTTTGTTCTGCACAGCCTCTGCAAGTGTAAATGTCTGTTCATGCATCAGATGGCATAACTAGTTTTCTGCTTAAGGACGCTAATTTTCTTAGGTTAGGTGGTGAATATTTTCAAAATAAAATCAAAAAAAACAAATGGAATTTATAGGACAGGCTTGACCATATCTGTCTGATTTGTCATGCTGTCGTATCTTCTCTGAAAGGCAGCTGTTCATTCCACACTTCCATGTGTTAAGCACTCTCTATCCATGCTATAATAATGAGTCTGCGTGGCTTGAAATCCTTTAGATTTTTTGTTTATTTAAAGTAACACTCTTAATAAAATCAAACTTTGATATTTGTCTTGAGCATTATAAATACCAGCACCAGCAGTAAGAGTTACTGAGCTACGTCTGCTCTTTCTCAGGAAAGAATGCAGCTAGGACTCTTAGTTATAACTTGTGCATAATTTTGATTTGTATAATAATCCTTTTTAAAAATCACATGGCAAAAATTAAATCAGCATATTTAATTTGCAGTATTGATTGAATTCAAACAAGCAATTCACATGCAGAGATCCAAGTTCCTCAAGCTGTTAGTTGTGAATGAACCCTACACCTGCAGAGAAACCCTGTGAGGTTCTGGATGGGGAGAAACCTCTGCCTGTGCCAAGGCGCATATGTGATATAGACAGAAATATTAGCAGCTCACACAGCTGCTCTTACGAAGTGTGCGAGTCTCTGCCATTACCTACCCCTGCTCTTAGACTCAAGTTGAGAAAGATGTGGCTTCTTCTGTCAGCTGTTTAGGGAAAGAGGAGCTTCTAAAATTTGTCATTTGTAGTCACTTTAAGAAGTAGAAGAAATCAGTGGAGCACAAATTATTTTGGAGACTTAAAAATGAACATATGGAATAAAGGAGATATTTTTATGCAGGCCATTGAGAAATGTAGAATCTCTGGTTTCACAGGTTTCTGCTCCTCGAGGGACTTGCCTTCATAGTAAACTAGTAGCACAAAGAAGCATCAACATACTCATCCAATAGCCAGTCTTGGTTACCTACCATCTTTTAACTTTCACATTCAGTTGATCTGTACAAAATGGATGCAGAGAGATGCACGTTACAGTTTTTTTATCATGAAGTAAAATACTCTACATGTGAGTAACTCATGGAGGTAAGTGCCTTCACAAAGAAGAGGAAAGTTTACCTAAAGGTCATCTTCCCCACAAATTAGTTTTCCACCATTTGTTTATTTTGTAGATTTGGAATCACACAATCATAGAATCATGGAATTGTTTGGGTTAAAGGACCTTAAAGATCATCTAGTTCCAACTGCCCTGCCATGGGCAGATAACATTTCACTAAACCAAGTTGCTCAGATCCTCATCCATTCTGGTCTTGAACACTTGCAGGGATGGAGAGTTCACAGCCTCTCTAGGCAACCTCACCCTTACAGTAGAGAATTTCTTCCTAATATTTAGTCTAAACCTACCCTCCTTCATCTTAAGACCATTCCCCCTTGTCCTATCACTACATGCCCTTATCAAAAGTCCCTCTCTGTCCTTGTAAGCCCCCCTTAGGTACTACACATATGTGAAGAAATGGATGAAAGTAGACTCTAAAAAGATGTATTACAGGAGAATAAGATAGAGGCAGATTTAGAAGCAGCCCCACAGATTGCCTTTCTTTGCCTTTAACCAAAAAAAAAAAAGAAAGACTAATTTAAAAAAAGAAAAAACAACTTCCTTAGACTATGTAAAACAGGTCGGTAGGAGGAAGGAACCTGAGATAGTGTGCCTCTTTCTGCTTAAGATATGTTAACTGCAAAATCTATTTTGGAGAGATTTTGATTCAGATGGATTAGCTGTTTGATCACGAAATCAGTTTTGAAGACCATTGGTGGAGAAGGTGACTGTCCTTTGGATGGCGTAGAGGGAGGTAAACTGAGTGTTCCCAAAGGTTTCTGAAACTGGAATGAAGTACTGCTATCACTGCTGTCCTCTGAAATATAATGTCTATTCCATCCCTCTCTAAACGTGGGAGGTAGAAAAGAGAATGTATCACCTAAGCAGTACCAAAATCTCAACTGACTTTTATGTAACGATAAACCAGAACTCACTCCTACACCTTCCTGGGTGCCAAAAGCTCCAGCTGTCCTTTGTGCACCTGCCAAAACCTCCCCTTTTTCTCAACAGCAGCTGCAAAGTACTTGTACACATCCAGTGCAAAGTTCTGTAATGAAACACAGAGCAGACCATTTTAAATAAGTGAGCAGGTGACAAGTAATTTTAATCAGGAGGTTCTGGTACCACTCATTAATTTCCAAAAAGAAGTCAATTTTCTTCAAGTGATGGATTTTGGAAATATTTTATGATAACTAAGAAGACATTTAATACTAAGATTTATATAAACTAGATTTAATCTCTAAAATATATTTGAGATTTTTATGAGAATTTCTTTGGAATAGAAAATGGAAATCCTTCAAGTCATATTCTATGAACACTTATATTTATTCATAGGAAACTTTCTGGTTGTACATATCTATTTACTTTTGTAAGTTTCTGAATAAACTGTCATTAAAATATTATCTCAATACATGCAAAAAAGGTAAGCTTCAGCTGTATAACACCAGGGATTTCTGTAAAGTTCAGGAGTTTGACTTTCCTTAAAACCTGGCAGCATAAGTGTACTATCTAAAAATAACAGGAATGTTTTCAAGGCCAAAGAAAGTTGAGAAGTAAACATCTTTTTTCTAATTTCAAAGGCTCAGGGTTATTTTTTGTTATTCACAAGTTTTTCTGTATTAGAGGAAGGTAAATTGACAGATTTAAAAATAATAAAAGCAAAAGAAAATGGACAGCGGCTGACCAGGGCAGAATGCTTTAAAGGCTTGATGCTTTGGTCTTCGTGACATATCATGTAGGTATACTAAAACATGGCATTTAGGATACTGAATGCAAAGACTTGCTTAGAAATATGGATCCCTTAAAGCAAAACAACAGTTAGAACTGGTACAGCACTCTTGTTTCTAATTTTTAAAGCTCTCTAGATATCAGGCCTCAAATTTTAATCTTATTTGGGACTCATGCCACTAAAACCTGGAATAGAAAACATGATTTTAGGAAAGAATCTTTCATTTCCAGAAAATAGCTTTTATAAAGAGAAAGTATTTTTTCTTAAAAGAAGAAAAGGAGCAGATAGCGCAACTCAGGTAATTTGAATTCAGTCATTAATTTTTCAGTCAATTATTCTTAAAGTTAACATGACTGAAAGGCTCTGCTGAAGAAAGAGCATTAAATCAGAAGTTTAGGGACTATTCACATTTTGAATCAAAAGGATGTGTTGATGTCCACATCGGGAAGTTGTATTAAAGATACACATGCAACACAGCACGTCATGTGGCCCTTAAGACTACTAAGGACCTCTATATCATAAGTATGTAATATTTATTTTGGCAATGTAGACACTAACAATGTCAACCTCCTTGTTTTGACTCCCCTCCTATTGATTCCTACAGAGCAGACCTTAAAATAAATTGGTCACAGCAAAAACATTTATCTCGTACGTCAGGAGATACGCGATGAGAAATAATTTACTCATATCTTAAGTAATAGTCTAATCATCAGATGTGGAGATGCAGATGCTAAACAACTTGTTGACTAAGGGAAAAGAAACAGGGCTTTCGTGCCAGTAAGCAGATGTGCTCAATAGACTGGCTCATAAGTGCTGATTTAGAAACAGCTGTTAATGCTACCATCATCTTTAATATAGCTCATTTCCCGCCACTTCCTTTGTTTTCTGTGCGTACATATGCTTGCTCTATACAGTTAAGTTGTGCTAGTCAAAGGGTGGAGAAGAGGGAGTGCATTTCAATAAACAGTAGGCAATCAGGACCTGATTCTGGGAGGCGGTGAGCACACTCAGGTCCTGCTGGAGCTAACTCAGACTTGAAAAATAGCATTAAAAGCTTTGTAAATCTTCTTAAGTTTGTCACAGTACATCTTTAAACTACTTTAAAAGGATAATTTTTTGCAAAAGTTGTAAATGTCACCACTAGTTCTTTCACTGGGAGAAGTTTAAAGAGTTTTTCAAGTCCACTTCAGTAAGGATTTTTTCTCTCTCCCTTATTTTGTATTTTAATTTTTCTTTATTTTCCTTTCAGTCATTCAGTCACTCTCTGTCACTCTTGATCTATTCTATTCTACTCCTATACTATTCTATTCTATTCTATTCTATTCTATTCTATTCTATTCTATTCTATTCTATTCTATTCTATTCTATTCTATTCTATTCTATTCTAGTCTAGTCTAGTCTAGTCTAGTCTAGTCTATTCTATTTCTTTTATTTTCTATCTTCTTTCTTTGTCCTCTCTCCTTTATGTTTCACTGGGTGTTCTGTTTTGATTCATGTTTTATGCAAGACCTGTAAGATTTAAGTAAGTTGTGTGTTTAAAAAGGATGCTTTTCCATGAACCAAGATAAACTGATGCTCTGAATTACTTCACAAAAAGTTTGCTTCACTTCCTTTCCATTACTAAAATATCGATGGATCACATATCAGTAACAATTATACCCTCTATAATTGGCTCTTCAGCTCCAAAGGAAGTTCAAGCATTCCAATATCTAAATTTGATCTCTAGAGGAAATAACAAGTGAAGTACCTGTCTCATATTATTAGCACATGAGCATTAAAGTCTTCATTTAGAGTCTATTGAGATGTATTAAAAAACTCACATTGACATCAGTGTACTTTGGATCAAGTCAAAAGTGGACTTCAATACTTCACAATGGAGGACATAAAGAAATATGTATTAAAAAATACCTAATGTATTCCCCTCATGTAAGGGCCCTGCTGTACATTAACACAGCAAATGACATCACAATAAACTCACAATATTTTCAATTATAAACTTCACTATAAATGACTTCTAGCTTTTGAAAATAATCTTTGACATACCAAGTAAGGAAATTGCTCATTTTATATTCTCTAAGTAAATCAGATGCAGTTTATTTAAAGTCATGACTTTAAATAACAAAAAAAGCCCTTTTTTTGCCTTTTTGTTACCATTTTCTCTTTATGGGAAGGCTATATGCCCGTCAGTAGTAAATTTCCTCCTACGAGATTGTCAGGGTTACTCTCTTCCTTCTACACTCAAGAGAGTGCATGCAAAGGCAGCTGGAGCCATTTCAGCCCAGCTTTGCCCAAATGCCATGTTTCCCATACAGGGGGTCATGTGCAGACATAGCGTTGCATACTGGATCCTCTGAGGAATATGTAAATGTATCTCGTGCTTATTCTTGAAAAGGGAAGTCATCATCCCTTAATTTATTTATATCAACTAATAAGCAGATGCTGACCTCTACTAATTCCATGGTGGAGGCATTTTAAGGCTCTTATGAGCTGATCTGAGGGTTGGTGATCTGAGTGAAGAAGTACTGCCCAGCCCGGATTCAGCTACTCATTACCTGGAAGCTGGTGTCAATCTTTTGGGTTTAATGCTCAAGAAGACAGACTCCTCTCAACTCTGCTGTTGTGAAGTGGCCTGAATTATAACAAGCAGAATCAAAATGTATTGTCATAAAAAATGAAAACCAGAATAATTTATTAAATTACAGTAGAAAACAGTCAAAAAGTGTCAGCTTGGCAGATGTGAGAATTAGCTTTGTCTGTGAGAGAACAGAAATGAGCACCTGTAGCAGAAGCCAGGCAGTAATCATCATGCTCACTCCTGCCCCATCCAGGACAGTTTCTGACTGGCCATAGGAGTATTAGCTTCAGTTTCTCAAGTTATTTACAAAAGAACTGGCTGCATCCAGAAGGCTGTTTGCCTGGATGTCTTCTGTTCCAGTAAGTTAAAGCAGGTTGCATCCAGGCTGTGCACTGAAACTTTTACTTCAAATGCATCACTGTCATTTTTCTTGAAACCATATTTTGTATACATTATTACTTTGTTTTAGGCTTTCAGTGCTGTGAATTATTCTATGAATGTTCAAGGACATAAAAATATCCAGAGATTGCTTGGACCTCTTAGCAATTACTCGAATCCTGTAATTTCTTCTTACCAAAGAAAATTATCTTGGCCCTTATTTCATAAGAAGTGTGATAATATCCTGTGACCATGGGTCCAATCCAAAGTGTATTATTTTTGATGTTTAGAGTATGACTGCAGTTGCATCTACTGCACTATCTGGCACAAGTAGAGCAGTGCCTTTTGCAAGAGAAACTTCACTGTTTAAAAAAAACCTCCAAAAACTAAACAAAATAACATTATCACTTCTCCCAGAAAGCTGCCAGTGCTGTACCCTTTTGAAGACACTGTTTCCAAGGACACTTCTAATACCAGTCCCGAGTATGATAATTTCCAACATCACAGCAGCCAGTAATAAATACCTTCCCTTTTACACTTATTTCACTTTGCAAGCTAGATTTTTTTGGCTCTGATGAGCTGACTGGAGGAAAGGATGTGCTGTGCTTTAAGGCTCTTAACTAACCTGGAATCATTTTGCTCTGTTCCCAAGTGATTTGCTTTAACAGCTCACTTTGGCTTTAACAGGAATATAGAGCATTAAAAAAATAAATAACCTCTCTTCCTTCCTATATACATACACAAAGATGGTGACGTTATCTATCAGTTTAATTGTAGTAAAATTTTAACGTACAATTCAAAGCGATAGTAAAGGTTAAAAACTGTGATGTTTCCTGGATGTGTAAGACAGATTCAGCAAAACAGCATTTTTGTGGCTCTATTACTCATGTTGTACAATATGTCCTGCTGTGCCTGTTGCTTGCTGATTCTTTTAAAACTCTGAAACACATTCTGCTAAACACAGCAGAGGATATACCAACATTGCAAGCTTTCTTGCTTTTTCTCCAAGTTAAATGTTGCAAGCATTGTTTATTTTTCTGCGGAACCTTCATCTGAAGAGCTGCACACACACGCACGAGATTTTTCAGCAACATTAACTCTAAATGAATCAAACTGAACAATATTCTATTCATACTGTTTTCAGTGACATTAAGCTGATCTGAAATCAGCCTTTAATCTGGTCTAATATATTTGACAGCTGCTATGCACATCTTTTTTTTTTTCCTTTACTTTTCTTTTGGCTATTGAAAAATATTGTGGTTTGCAGTGCAAATAATTTAGGTTTACTTCTTCCTCATATATTTCCACACAGAGAAGGGGAGGAGGGGAAATGAGTTTCAGCTGGAGTAAAATCTTGGGGTTTAACATGACTTAAACACAGATACATTTTTAGTCTTCCGTATTATGAATTTCTTTTTCATTCTTACCTGAAATTATTTGCTAATTTTGACTCAAATTTATAAAAGCCTTGCCTTCTGACTTTGGGGGTATTTGTTTCTCTGAAAAATTTGACCAGGGTCTATGGCTAAATGTGCCAGAATAAAGGAGCAGTTGACTAGAATAATTTGAATACATTTGTGAAATAGACAGGGAAGTCTTAAGTTCTGATGGTAAGAAATGCTCTTTCAGATACTTCAGCAAGTTTAAAAAAAAAAAGCACCTTTAAATTGCTGCACCTGAAACTCATCACCAGTTTACAGAAACAAAGCAGAAAGCAATGCCAACTTTTCAGGCAAGTTCCTTTGCAGAGTAACTTCCTATGAAGGGTTCTCTGTTACAATGTATGTTCTTTCGCACAGTCCTGTGATGGGAAACATTTTGCCTTTGTTTCTCTCCCTGACAAATGGCATTAATATGTTTTTCAAGAGTATGTGAACTTTTTAATGTTTTCTAAAGGGCTCTGAGATGTTCCTATGGAGCTGTCTGCAGCAGACAGCCCAGCTGTCTTCTTAAAGTAACCCCTTTTCCTCCCTTGCAGTCATTATCCCCAGTGCTCACATCCTACCCAAAACTGAATTGCCTGATCTTCAGGGAAAGCTTGCTAAGCTCTTTACCATCCAGACAGAAAGGCACATTAGAAAAATACAATCCCCAAGTGCTGCGCTACAGCTAGAAAGTTCATTTTTACCTTCAGTGACCCCATCTTTCTCTTCTTGCTTTGTTTCTCTTGTGTGAAGGTAAAAGTTTGGTTCCAGAACAGACGGATGAAGTGGAAGCGTGTAAAAGGGGGCCAGCAAGGGGCAGCAGCCCGGGAGAAGGAACTGGTGAATGTGAAAAAGGGCACGCTGCTCCCCTCTGAGCTCTCTGGCATCGGCGCCGCTGGGCTCCAGCACACGGGGGACTCACTAGCCAACGACGACAGCCACGACAGCGACCACAGCTCTGAGCACGCACACTTATGATACACACAGAGTGTCCCAGCTCCGTTCTCAGGAAAGATGCTTTGCTGGCAAGCCTTACATAGGCATCGTTTACTTATGCAAGTGACTCTGGCAGTGATCTTTAAAGTTGTTATGGAAAATTCAGGCTTATTGTGTCTGCTTTTCTCGATTCTTAGATGGTTTACAGTAAGTGCCACGTCTTAAAGGTGCCTCAAGAGTGGAGAAGTGGAAGACAAACTTACTTTGAACATTCCAGATTTGTTTGTCGTGTTTATGACAGCGGGCAGGTATTTTTGCTTAAGCTTGCACTGAAAATTACATTGCTCTCAAAAGACGTTATATTCTGAAAACCACAGTGCCACAAAATCACTATCTAGTGGATAAGAAATGTATTTTAACTCTGTATATATTTACCTTACAGCATTTTCCTGTCTTCACTAATTTTTAGCAATGCATTCATATTAGCTGATGGCAATAGTCACTCATGACAGTAAATGGCTTTTTGTCTCTATATCTTTGTTTTGTTTCTCCAAAGACATACACTACATGCAGATACTTTTGTTCAAGTAGCGAACAATACAATAGTGTCTGCTAGGACACATCCTTGTATGACAGACAAAACAAACCTTATGTTGCATTTACTATCAACTGCTGCTAATAGGATATTATTAAATTTACCTAGCTCCTCAATTCTTCCTATCTTCTAACTGCAAAAAGTGATTTTTACAATCTTAAGGATAGTCCAGTAACCTGCCAAAAATGTCATGTTCCACTCATGCTCAGTGGAAACTTTCCAAAGGATTATTCATTTCTACTTTGTCATAACTGAGTACATTGATAAATACTGACACGCTGCAGAAATGTTGTTGCTTCATGTTCAGTTTAAAAAAACAGCAGATAAACTGAAAGTTATTATCAACTGCTTATGTTGGTAGAAATCAAAATATGACGGTCACTCTATATTGTGTCCCATGTGTAAAATCAAGACACATTTTCTGTTATAAGGTTTTGTGTACATACAGGCAAATACCAAACCCCAAAATTTAATGCAAACTATTGATTGTACTTTGTAAAGAAATATGTTTAATAAATAATCCTTTTTAAATAATTCTGGTCTCTACAATGATTTCATAGGATTCTAAAAGTGATTTTTGCCTAAGGAGCTCTGTCTCTTTTTTTGTCTTTTGGAACTTCGTCTGGGGACAACACAAAGCTGTTTTCAAATTTAAGCTTTTAATCTTGGATAAACCTTCTACCTTGATCCATTTGGGAAACTCTTTCCTTTAGCAGGAAAAATTTAACTAGCAGCTAATGATGTCTTCAGCCAAAACCAACAAGAGTGTGTTCAACCATTTTTTCCAAATTTAGAGCAAATGTAAAGGGTTATTTTGTTGAAGCTTGTTGACTTGGATGAAAGGGAATAAATATAAGGAAGGGGTGCATACTTATATTAATCATGCCTTTGTTCAATAAAGTGGTTCAGTAGAAAAACCTCAAAGTATCTCCCCAAAAATTCAGAGATTGATTGACTGGGTAGTGTGCTAGAAGGAGATGAGAGAAAAAAAGAGGGAGCAAGAAATGTGCATATCCTAGCAAATGCTTGTGAGCATTCACTGAAAGTCTGCTATGTGGAACAGTAGGGCATCATAAAAGTCAAATGCTGTCAAGAGATCTGTGTCTATTTTCCAAATCCTTTCCACTGTAAGTTTGATCTTTCTTGCACATTAATTGTTGTCATGACCATTTTAGTTTAAAATATCCAAGCAATGGGTAATTAATTTCTTAAAAGACTTCAGAGCATTTTATTGATTCCAGCAGTTAAGGGGCTTTGCATTTTTTTCTCAGTTCTTTTTCAAATGCCTTTGTCATACAAAAGTGCTGAGAACAGGAATGGGATAAGAGAAGTAAGTAAGCTAATTATTGTGAATACTTGATATTTTTGATTTTATGTCTGGATGGGAAAGGCTTTTAGGGTTTTGCAGGGATTATTAGAACATAAAAAAATTACAATGATTCAGACTAAAGCTTTTTATTCTTGGCTATTTTTTTCTCCCTCTTAAATGAAATATAACTATATTTCAAAATGAAAAATTTCAATGGAAAATTGAAAATAAGTATCTTTAATTTTCAAATAACAATTTTTAACCACAGAGATTTAGTCACATATAATGTGACTTGTTTTGCTAGTAAAAGGGAGAGATGATGTCTTCCAAGCACACTTTGCCATTTGGCCAAAAATGCCTTTTCAGGTTTGCAGAACTGTTTATTGCTGTCATTCATGAAGAAACTACAACTGCATCTGAAAACAGATCAACCAAGTTTGAGCTGACACTTTACAAAACAAATGGAAGTGCTTTATTTACATTATCTGAAATGCACCAATGTGTTCCTAGCCCAAGGCATTTTGCAAGGTGTGTTACTGTTAGTGGCACAGGGATTGGACTGGGTTTCTTGCTGTGGGGAAGCAGCCAGCTTTTTCTACTGAGAAAGATAGTATTCTTCCATTTTCCTAGTTTTAACTGAATCTGCTGAGATTTAGAGCACAGGCTGAAGAAAGAGAAAGAATAGATTTACAGGGCTAGGTGATTTTTTTTCTTTTGTTTACGAAAGTGAACAAACCTTGAAACAAAGGACCAAATGATGTAACTTTATATTAAAGAACAAAAAGACAACTAAAAAAATTGAACTTCTCCTATGCTTTAAAAGCAGCTCAGACTTTGAAAATGGCTGTAAGGTGCTAACTATAATTTCTCAGATTATTCGGGTAAGAAGCAGAAAGACCTCTGGTGGCTTTAAACAACTGTTTGTTGGTACATCACTGGTGTGCTCACTGTGGGGCAGAGATGCTACACTGGCAGCAGCTGAAGCTATGAAGTCTAGGCACAGTGAGCTTCCTACTATAGTCTTGAAGGAATTTCCTTGTGTCCTCAGCCCCACAGAAATACAGACATGCTTCTTCCAGATTTCAGCTATCTTGTATTCAAGCCACAGAGAGAAGCAAAAAATGCCCCACACTTTAGCACCACTTTGCGGGTTAGTGGGTCTGCTCAGGACTCATCAATGCAGATGGTGTCTTATCTTCTTCCAAATACTCCAATTAGCCAAAAACTCTCTTATGGAAGCTCCTGGGATCAATCACATGCGGTAAGACGCTATGACTTTGTATCAAAGTTGTAGCACAATTTTGTTGCTGAAAACAGATATGGATAAAGGCTTTTGAACTATAACTTACGGGTTTGCTTTATCTTTGTTGTTTTATATCTGTCTGCAGACTGTTAAGTCTTCTACCAGTCTAGCCATGTGGTATATAGCTAGACTATACCACTTAACAGATGGACAAAATCAAGTCCTAAGATTGTGACTTGCCCAAAGTCGTGCAGGCACTTGCTTGTAGAGCAAAATATAAATGTGATTAAACCTAGTCAGGCTGGTTTATCTTTATTATTTCCTGTTATTAATAGTGGATTATCACTTTTCATGACTTGTTGACAATGATCCAGCTTCTGATGAATAATGAGGTTTTTGAGTTACCATGATTTTGATATTGTATTTCTCCAGAGTCAACCTCTCTTTGATGTTCTGTTGGTGTGTCGCTGAGCCAGACACAGAAATGCACTCAGGAAATATACACAGAAAACATAATTGACTGTAAAAAGACAGTGATGTTTAACAGTTTAATTTTCAATATGATGGATAATAAGAATTCTTTTTTCTCAGGTATAAAGCTATATATTAATTGCAGGGTTTCTTTCTTTTCCTTTATGACTGTTTTTGTTTTTTTTTTTTATTTCGGATTTTGTTTAGTATAGCTTCATTGTTTTAGATTTATTTTGACAATAGCAGTTCAAAAGGTATTGTTAAAATATACCATTGCAAGCTGGCTGAATTTATTTAAGCATACACTCAAATAGTATCTTTTCCTGACTTTTCATTGGATCCAAAAGTAGTCAAAAAAAAAAAGGGAGCACAAGAAGAGACTCTATACCTATATCTTTCCACCACAGGCCAAGTTTCAAGGTAGTTTATGTTTTCTGCTTTCTTAAGTGAAGGCTCTGACTGCTGCAATGATATTATTTGTACAAATAAAGAAAGAAGCACCATTAGGACATGTACTCTTAGCAGCTATGGAGAAACATATAAGTTAGGGACAAAATTTTATCTTTAGCCTTCATTTAGAATTTCCTGGCTTCAGTCAGTGGATGCCTCTTGGGTGAGCTTGTATTTAATAGAGTATATGCATTATTTAAGATCAACTACAAAATTCAAGAAATTTTAAATAACATTTAACTAATTATGAACTGTAATTTAATATCATTATGTGATGCATGTGGATTGAAAGGGAGAATTCTGTATACAACCTGATGTCTACATTCATTTTAAAAAGGCAGTGTAGCAGATAATCTGCAGTAAGTGGCATAGGTCTTCAGTGGTGCTGGACACTATAAGCTCAGATTAATAATGACTCACTGGAGCTCATTTGCTTTTATATATTTCTTTCCATTTTAATTTTAAGCCCATGGTCTTTTGGCATCAGTTACAGCTTAAAGCTGTGGTGTAGGAATCAATTTCAATGTAATTTAAGGCCTCTGGCTGTTAGTCAGGGTCTCCATATGGCATAATAAGAGGTTATCACATTCATCTGTAAAAACTGCAAATGTCTTGGAAGTTTCTCAGTCCTTTATTACCTCTGTCCAAGTCATGCGTGCAGGACTATCACCTGAACAGTAGACTTGGTTGAGATCAATAAATGGAGAAGACCTCACAAAGCATTGTAAATGAAGTTTGTTAAATAGTAGCTGAAGTAGAAAATAATCATAGTTCCCCTTTTTTCCAGTGCTTTTCTTTGGAAAAACTCCAAAGTTTTTAAAAGAAAGGGCAAGAAATTTGTATTGGCCACGTTGTATGACAAGCCAAGCAAGGCTTTTGGGATCAGGTTCAGACCTCTAGTAAATGTGCTGTGATGGTTCTGTCCTTTTTTAATATTTTTTGTCCCTTGAATGACTTCTACAACAACCTATTCCAACTCTTGTCACCCTCACTCCTTCCCTTAACAGGATTCACAAAAAAAGAGCAAATACGTGGTTCTTCAAAGAAGAATTGAAAAATATAGGTAAGATAAGCTATAAGAATGTGATTCAGGACATTAAATAATAATTAAAATGGTACTAGTTTTGTTCAGAGGACTAATTGACAGGAATAAAGTGTACTGCCGCATTCCTGTTCATTCCATAAATGATTTTTTATTTCTGTTGGTAATTTGTGAACTAAAATTTTAGAAATCTTTGTGTATTATGTTTATTAAGGACATACTTGAATTGAAATACTCAATTCTGATGTCTAACAAAATAAGATTACTAGCTCACAGATTAATATCTCTCAAGAGAGAAAAAATTTGGACACAAGTACTTTTCTGTTAATGTTTTGATTTTTTTTGGCAAATTTTGAAAATTTAGCATGCATTAAGAGAAATCTTATAAAATGTTATTTTACATTGGTGACCAACAAATTCATGAGATTCACTCATCCTTTAATTAAACACAACAATAATTTATTTCTGTAAGAGCTTTATTGTCTTATAACCACATGACAACATAATGAAATTTATATTATAAAAGCATGCTCCAAAACCATATGATGCAATTAATGTGGCATATATCTGTAAGAACAGGACAGATTCTTATCCTTAGTGTCACCATGAACGTATAGACACTGTATATACTTATGTTTGCTTACGGACTTCAGGGTTTTTAGAAATATGTCTATTCTGAATGCTTACCACATTATTTGCCAAGAAAGTCACATGCACAGCTGAGAAAATACTGAAATGGGCATTTGCCCAAATCAAAATTGTATCTTGAAAAGTGCGCTTAGAAAAATTTTATGAAATTACCACAGAAATGTATTTAAGGGAGTAAAATCTATCAGGGGAGGGAAAAAAGCCCCAAAATTTGGAATTGCAATACATTGTAAATAATTTTGTACACATATTTCTATAATTCTTGTGTAGATACCTATTCATTGCAACTGTGGAAATAAAAGACACAGCTTTTCTTTCATAAGTGATACTAAGTAGAACACAGAGCTGTCACTTTTCTAATTTTAGCATATTTGTGTAAGACATTTGATTCTGATGACAATATTATGATGAGATCTCAGGATTCCTTTTACATGGAATATTTTTGCAAGAAAGAAGTAAAGGTTCTTCTAAGGCAGCAAAGGACCTCATCTAAAGCCTATAGATGGCAATGGAAAGATTACGATTGATTTCACAAGTATTTGGACTTAGCCCAAAGTACACACAAAAGTTCATACAAATCAGTGAACAGTCCAGGATTAAGACATTAGCCAATAATTTCCAAAGTGACTGTTGACTTTGTGCCTCCGTTATGACACACAGTATCCTGATTTCAACAAAGTTTTGAGTACACAGTGAAAATTAGGACCACTTTATGGAAATGTGAGTTGAGAACCCCATATTATGGGGTTATGAAAATTCTGTTCTTGGTTCTAACAGGAGTCATAATACAGGATTTGTATAGCTGGCAAATCATCACATTATATTATTAAATTGTAGGTTTCATAAGCATTATGAAAGAAACTTGCTGCATTCTTTCTGCAATTTGTGGTATTAGTAGATAAGAAAAATAAAGTGCATTATATAGAAAGGTAGGTCTAAACAGATGTTCCCAAATGGTGCAGGGGTAGGGGTGGTGAGGAAGGTAAAACTTTCCTTCCATTCAGATGTCTGTCTTGAGTTTCTCACAGTTTTTGCAGACAGTTTGGCTCACTTCCAACATACATCGTTGCCTGTCTGGTATGAAAAATGCCATCTGTGGTGTATGGAAGTTCTTTCTTTAAAAGTGGCCTGCTAATTATTCTTCAGGCAGGTGTTACTAAAGTGAAGTCAGGTGTCAAGCATAGCATAAACTTCAAATTGACTAAAATTGCTCTGTTCTTCTATACTGTTTATTCCCAAGAATAGAACAGAATATTAGAGAGAATTGAAATGTTGGTTGATACAGGACTGAGATGACTCATGCAGCAGTATGTATTGTGGTGACACTCAAAAACTGAAAGTTAAAGGATGTGGGTTGAATGAAGTGTATAAATTTTCCAAAACAAATATCCTTCTGATTCTTACAAACTGACGTGCCTGTCAGTCCTTTATGCTTGCACTGCCATGTTGCAAAATGTTAAAAATCCTGATGTTCTCAGAAATTTCAGACAGGGTAAAAGGTGGTGGAAAGAATTTCCTTCTGTGCTCCGAAGACTGGGAGAGCTGTTTGATGAAAAGAGCGTGGAAGATGGCTGTTTTGTGTGAATGACACCTGCAAATTCTCACCTATATTCACTCTCCAAACCACTCATGCCTTAAAGCTTTTTGAAGATTAATAGGATGGTTAATGGGCCAGAATCAACACATGAGGGCTGCAGGCAGCCATTCAGCTGATCCATGAGCCCCAGCTCCCAGGATAGGCACTGCTGCTGCCTCTCATTTGTAGCAGTTAGTGTGCTGCTCTGTTCCTTACATGACATCAGCCCTCCCAACTGAAGATGAAAACTCACCACACTAAGCCAGATGTTACAACACTTCTCTCTCCCTAACAGATGAGTGTTGTTAGGAGGTGACGGATTACCAGTATAAATGCAAGACTTCCTATTTTCTATGCCGTTTTCAGAAGATTTTTTGAATAAACAGTCCTTTTACTCTTTGTAATCTTGGTGTTCAGAATGACTGACATTGTTAGTGGTTTAAAAAATGAGGATGAGGAAAGCACAGGCACATTTACTCCTTTTGACAGTAAGACTTTGCATTGTTTGCTTTATCGGTGATGAAAGTAATCCAACTTTCTCTCCCGCCTTAAGCAGACCCTTGACAAAATATTTATAATAGATTGATATGATGCTGAGATAAAGAGCAGTCCTGTAAGCAACTGGGAATGTAGTGCTGTTACATTTTTGATCAGTCCTGAGACATCTGGATGATTTTGAACTACTAGTCTTCTACTATGAAGAACAGTTTTACTTCCATAAGGACTTCCTCTCGTGTTTTCAATATCAGGCTTAGCCTCTAACGGCCTTAGCATATTGTGATAATGAGATGTACACAAAGCACTGGCATGCAGCATTATTGAGATGATTTCCTTTTTGGCTCAGCCAGATTCCTGTTAAAACTTATACGGACTCTTAAGAGACTAACAAAAGAAGAATTAAAGATCCAGCAATGGCACGAAGATAAGCCTGATGAAGCTGGAGTTAGGCTCTCATGAAATTAAAAGCAGACTTTGTATGAATACATTTATGAAATATACCATTGCAATTTAATTACACAACAAAACCACAAAGCCCTAAACCCCTTTTTTGGCCCAGGTTGACTACCTATCAAAATCCCAGTATTTACTTTGTAGAGTGGGTTCTTCATTAACATTCTTCATTGCAGAATAGAGGCTTGGATAAACAGATTGCAATTAGAAAAAAAGGAAAACACATTGCAATTAGAAAAAAAGGAAAACAAAGCAGAAATTTGCACTGAAACTGTTTGTGTGCTGTACTGCATTAATGGCTAAAAGCCATCCCATACCTGTTCACAGTACAGATTAAATGAGGATGAAGCCATAAGTTTGTGATCGAACCCATCCTACAACGGCATTTTAAATGATTTTGAGAATAGAGCATTTGACAGTTCAATACAAAGCTTTATTTTCATTCTAGAAGGAGACTATAATTTCCTAACACATTTTCAAATACGTGCAAACATCTTCCACTGCCTCACAATAACATAAAATCACCATGGTTTAAAAAAAGGCTTTCTCACTGAACATTCTTCATAGAGTCAACTTTGATGAGTCTGATAAAACTCTAAGGAAGAAGGCAGATACAAGTTTCTTAGAAATTCTGCGAGCAAAAGATTATATTATCATCGTGATATTTAAATTGGCATCTAAGGAATCATGCGGAAAGATATATGCAGCTTTAAGCAAACCATAGGCACCTCTTATCCCTATTTTTGCCTACCACTGCTGTGCAGCTCTTTCTGAGGAGAAACTTCACAGCTGTATAACAATTCAGAGAATGGCAATGGAAGAAGTGAACATGAATGATGATAAATCTACCTGCAACTGCACTTTGTTAGAATGCTACTTCCATACTTCATTTTTTGTTCCAATCAGGAAATTGATAACATTTTGGTCTGTCTCCACACTAATGCAGTGGCTTAGGCATCCTGCAGAGGTGTGATTCAGAAAAAAAAAAATTAGATTAAGTACTTACATGAGAAATGGAGCAATTCAGAGAATTTCAGTTGCCCAAAATAGACAAGAAAAATATTGCAGAGATCATTGCCTTTATATTAAAAAAAAAAAAAAAAAAGAAAACTCTCAGCTTCTGAAATGCCAGTTGGCATAAGGTCGAAGACATTGTTAATATGATAGTGTCAGTAAAACAAGATGCCTGTGGAGGAAGTTGATGTAAGAATGTGCTTCACTGGAGCAGCATAACTGAATGTGATGGATAACAACATTTTACACACTATCTGCATTCCTGGTAGTTCACAATTACACACCAAATATCTTATTGCAATTACTAAGATCAGGATGTTACAATGCTTGAGCAAATACAGATCTGTACGTAACCGTTATATCTAGCAGAGAATAAATGAAAAAAAAAAAAAAAAAACACAGAAAAAAGGGAAAGATTCCTTTAAGAAGCCTTTACATCAACAGTTTTATTTGCTTCCCACATTAGAGCAAAATCCAGGGTTTGTTCAGTTAAAAAAGCTGAAAAATTATAAAAGCAAAAAAAAGTATTGTGAACTAAATTGGAGATGTAGATTTACATGTCTCAAATTCCTTTAGCTTTGTGACAATACCTGGACTCAAATGGCACACCCATATTCAGTGGAACTTTTAAAATGAGCCTAATGGTAATATTAACTTTCTTCTCTGAATTTTGAAGAGTTGATAGAGGTAAACCTGTGTTTATTCTCAGCTTCCCACTTCCCATCCCTTCCACTCACTGCATTCTAAATTCAAAGACATTCCAAATTCAAACCTATCCATGGCCCAAATGAAAGGACTAAGGAGGTTACAAAAGTGGCTAAAATATGTGAACAGCAGTTTTACTGACTGAGAACCATAGTCTAAAAGCTTCACATGTTTACAGGTAGCCATAGCAAGTTGGGAGGTCAACGTATATTTTTTAAATTGAAAAATATATTTTAAATATAATGTATTTAAAACATTTTATAGGTTGATTCAGTTCAACTATTCAGATTATAGTCGATTTTGTAGTCTTTTAACAATGAACACGTTCTCCAGATACCTCATCAGTCCCTTAAAAGCTAGAGAGATGATTCACGTCAAAATTACGGAGTTGATTCATTGCAAACCTACTCTAAGTAGACAGAACTGACCTTGATAGTTGCATCTGGACTCTTGAAGATCTTTTTCTAATTTTCCACTATTTTGTCTTTCAGTATCTTGACACAAAAAACCCCACAAACACCTAAGCATTCCCCAAAACACTATGCATACAAATCTTACTATTCTGATTGGGCTTTGGCCCAGATATTAAAACAGTAACTGTTTCAGAACAGGTAAACAACACAGCAAGGAAAACCTTACAAACATCTTGATCACAGCTGCTGTAGAAGTTACTCTGTAACACAGGAAGGATTCCCCACAACTAAATATCAGGGAATACATTCCATACTTATGACATATGAATTTGAAGCCTTTTTCATTCCCCGAACATAAAAAGATATTAGAAACATTCATGAATATATGGGAAACTAGAATAAAGGGAGGAAAAAGTAGGCATTTCCTAAATGAATTTTGTAGTGGATAGTCTTTTTTTCTCTCAAAGTGATGTGCATCCATAAATGAAATTTCATATTGCTTTTCACTTACATTCATCATATAAAAAGAGAACAAAAAAAAAGAAAAAAGCTTTTGCTATGGTTAAATGTGACATATATATTACTTGTAATTTGATTGATCATACTAATTTCAATCATTTGTTTTATTAAACAACTTTTATAGTTATTCTTGCTTTTCATACTATATTAAAGTGTGCGGCATGAAATGAACTTCAGGCTTGGAAAATGAAATGCACTCAAAGATTGAAAATATTTATCTTTAAGTTTAACAACATCTCCAGCACTTATATATTACAGTAGTCTTTAATTAAGTCAGCTAATATGCTACCTTGTACTGGGATCTTTAAGTAGATTCCTGGACTAGATTTCAAATAGCCCAAAAACTTTGGGGTATTAATGAATTTTCACTTGCTTGCTTTCCTTTAATTTTTTTTTTCCTTCCCTCTTTTTCCCCTCACAGTTATTTGCAGATTTTGGTGTATTTATTAATTAGTTTTTGCTCTTCTTTTAATTTCTTTTCAGTCTACATTTCAGCATTTAGTTCTTTCCATAAGCTTCCAGGGTCTTCTGGAGATACAGCTTCAGCTAGTTACTGTCGGAAAGGAATCCTGTTGATTAAAACAGGCCTCCAGCTTCTGTCTTTATCTAATGGCTGATTAAGAAAGAACGTATTTAGGTCAGCAGGACTTAGCAGATAACAGATATTTAGTTAGCAGATATTTGGGCAATTAAAGAGCCAGCTGAGCTGTGGAGAATGTGCTGGAATGTCTCCAGGTAGGATGCAATTGCACAATATTGCAGAGTTTGGTTCTCAACATATAAATTACTTGGAGTATTAAAAGAACTGGAGCAATGAAGCATGCCGTTATTCAGGTTTAGGCTGCAGAGCGCACCGGGTACTTCTTTCTGGGGTGATCTCACAGTGGGAGGTGGGCTTTGGTACTAGGTCAAAGGAGTGGTAGGAGGATGTGTGTGACTGTGTGGCTTCAAGGATAGCAGGCAGGTGATGGGCAGTGTCTTCACAGTGCCCCTGGAGCAGCGTGAAACAAATGAAGGGGAGCAAGAGGCTACTTGTCGATGAGTGGTGGATGGAGAGCTCCGGGGTGGAGAAGGTTGTCAGTCTGAGTCTGTGGGCAGCAGGAGAAAGGCACTTTCTTTGCCCTCAGACCTGAATTTGTGGTATTGATGAACTGACTTAAAGGTGAGGAAGGAGAACAAACTCTGCTAAACAGGAGCACAGAGGCAGCTGGACCAGAAGTAAGCACTCGCTCTGGAGTGGTAGGGAGCAGTGGCTGTCGATTTGCTGAGGGGGTGGGGAGCTGGCAGTGTCCCTCTCCTTACAGCCCTACTGGCACAGGAGGCTTGTTGCCTGCCAGAGGCCCTGGTAGCTTATTCCTTGGAAGTAAAGGGGATTTCCACCTTTCCAAAAGTGTTCTACTGCCTTTGGTAGCTAAGCTTTGTAGTCTTTTTATTTTATTCAGACACATTTAATTGCACTCAGCATGTATAAATCACTGTAATTTATTTAAAGGGGTCATCCACAGAAAACAATCTCTCAAGGACTAGGGATTTGCAGGCTAGAAAGAAGCAGAAACTATGTGGTTTTCCCAGGAAAGAAAAATTATTCTCTGTTCCTTATAATATAGAGAAACAGCTGATTTAAGGCCAAATGATTCTTGAAGATCTCAAACTTTAAAATATTACCCAATGACTTTTATAAAGTACATCTGCTGCTGATACTAGAGTAGATCTTTAAAAAATGTTCAGTGTTAACAGACAACAGTCTTTCTGTCGAAGTTCATGTATATGGGCATACTCTTTATAATTCTCAGTGACTGTTCTTTATTTAAAAAAAAAAGAGAATCCGCATTTTGGTTAGCCTTGCTTAAAAAGTTGTACTTTCTATGCTTCCACTCAGAAATTACTCAAATGATTCCTGCTTGTGCACATGCAGTAAAGTGGTAGCATGTGCTATAATCTCATGTGTGCCTCTCATGTCATGACATGTTTTATAATTTTGCATCTACCTAGTGTTGATATTCGTCTGTTCCTAATTCGAAAACACGAGACTGTTCTGGTGATAACAAATAGTAACAATAACTGGCCACATGGCACAAAGACCTATTAAACAGGTTATAACACGTCTGATCAAATGATCTTGATGTATAAGCTATCTGTCCTGAAGCTGAGGTTGTAAGCTACATAATGCTGACCTAACATGCAGTTTACAGCACACAGCAGCCTGAACCCTGGTGTTCCTAAAAACTTAAACCGTAATAAGGTTTTCAAAAATAAAAGTGCAAAAAATTGCACAGCAGAGCATGCCAGATAAAATTTGGAAACACTCACAACAGGTGGGCAGGCTGTTCTTTTAAAGTTACTTACTCGATAGGTCTGCCTTCAAGATGGAATTTATTTTTCCAGTAACTCCCATCCCATCCCCTCTCACACAAAAAAAACAAAACACATTTTTCCTCAGTAAGAACGAAAGGTTAAATTATTTCAAGTGCATACAATGATGGAAAATATTACAAAAATACCCCAAAATAGTGTCTGCCTTATTCTTCAGCCTGCCTGAGTATCCCAATGACTGCTCCCTGACTCAGTAGGCAGCTGGGTTGTCTGCATCAGAACTGAGCATGAGTATGTCAGCTAGTGTGGGGCTGCTCATGGCTTAAAAGCATCTTCTTGGAGCTGTTTCAAGTTGCGCAGAGATAAGAAGCCAACTCTGAGCAGTAACTGACCTAGTCCAGAGCTCAACTCTCCAGCAGATGGGTAGTTGAATGCCCAGTAGGTGTAGCAGCTGAGGAACCCACCCAGAGGCACTGAACAGTCCAGGGGATGAGGCATGCAGGCAAAGGATGAACAAGCATTTAGTCAGAGCACATGCTGGCTCATTGACAAACCTTCCTACAGAGCTCAGGCATGAGAGAGATAAGTCTGAAGTTCTGAAATACTCAAGTTTTCCTCAGCAGGGTAGACTTTAGACCACCATGTTGTCCTGTCATTCTTTCTGTAGTGCATGTCTCTCATCTTCAGTCCAGAACAACTCAAGCCAGTTTGGTGCTTTGTTGGGCCATTTTTTATGCTGATGGAGCATGTTAGAATGGTTTGGTGCAATGTCTAATGACCACCAGGGTCTGCACAAGGGAAGCACCAACAGAGCGAAACATGTAGCTGAAGTGGAGAGGGCTCAAACCACTACACAGGCTCTCTTGGGAACTTCTTGCCACTGTTTAAGAAGGCTAACACGCAAACATGATGCAGGGCTTTCCGCTTATCATTGGTCTCCAAAATCAGAATTTCAGGATGTACCGCCTTGTCTGTGCTCCTTGCAGTCAGCATAGCAATCACACCAAAAGGAGTTTCTCTAACATCGTTCTATTAGAATAGAAACTTAAACCAAAGCTTCTGAAATAGAGAAAACTGAGATGCTTTTTTGTTGTTTGAGGACTAATAAAAATACAGAGTATGAATCCCAATTCCTGCTGCTCACTGTATTCTAATAGGGTGACCCATACTTTCAGTGTATATCTCAGCTTGCAATCTCAGCTGCTTTTCTGAACTGCAGCAACCTCAATAAAGCTCCAGGAGAATTTCCCTCCTGCAACTCTGAGCCACTCTTTTTCTCCTGATCAGGCCTTTGCCTCCTCATCTCCTGCTATATCTTTCATCTGCAACATGCCTTGAACTATCCCCTCCTGGCTTCCTAGCAGCCTGACGGGTCCTTGTGAGATCCATGGAGAGCACCATACTCCTCTCCTTCCAGAAGATGTCCCATGACCCCATCCATCCTGATAGAGACTGACCTTACAGTAAAAAAAAGAAAGATAACTTTGAAACAAAGGCACTGAAGTAGTGATGTGAAGGAAGTGCTGACTGTTTGGGTGTGGTTGCCTGCTGGCGTGATAGCCTGCCACAGCCATTTTTATGACAAATGTGCATGAGGCAGTGACTCCATGAGCTGTTCAGCAGCTCTAATAACTTGCTGCTGATGAGATGAAGAAGTCCTATTTCCATTTTGTTCTGCCATCTCTGGTTTGCAGCTGTGTGGTCCTGCAATTTCTCCTGAGCCTTCATGCAAACTCTTGCTCTCCCTGGCCCCTCTCTTGAGCCATTTAGCTTGCTAAAGCAGTAGAAAAAGGTGAAACTATTTCTTTTCTGGCTTAATTTCTTGCTATGTGAGTTTGTGAAGTAAACTCATGGAGCAATCCTGTAAGTCTCAGTGCCAGGGCAAAGCAAATGATGGAGGAAGCCTGTTAGAAGCAAAGGAGAGAGTAGTGTTTCTCACACATTTTCTAGAAGAAAGTCAGCATCTAGCTCAGCTAAGTAGGGAACAAGAGTCTAAGGTGCAAATGATTCCTGAGGACACAAAAAGGAAGATAAAGCATTTTACAAATAAAGAAAAATGAAAAATATTTTTTCCATACGAGAAAGGAGGATTTCAGATCTATCACTATGCTGAAAAAAACCCCAAACAACAACCAAAAAACCCCCAAAAAACCAACTAATGAACAATAACCTTCTATAGGATCAGGAAGAGATGCTAATAAACAAACAGAAGACAATAAAGTTCTGAGATTAGTATATATATTTATCACTGTAAGGTTTCCCTAACAGACTCGCTAAAGGGTGTATTATTTTCTCTGCACATCTTGGAAAACCTTCAATAAATTGAATTTGCTAACAAGTTGTTCTCAGTTAAATAACTTAGAATGATCCTATAGGAACACTGTTCTATGGCTACTAGTTCTGTGTAGAAGAAATGGAAAGTTAGCAATAAATTGCCAAGTGCATAGCATGACATTGATTAATATGCAAGATCATCCCTGTCTTCATGTCTCTGGAGTCAGTATTATGCTCTTATTAAGAATTGTGTATTGATATATATAGCTTATAATATAAACAAATAAACACTTTTTTTTAATGGTAGGGGTTTTTTAATGTGATGTAGGGTTTATCACTGGCAAAGACAACACCGAAAGTATTTTAAATATCAGTTTTATAATAACACTAATACATTTAGTGCTCCTCTGATGACATCCACTGCCAAACATGAATGCAGGTGCTGTATACTTGGAGTGGCGATACAAAAAAATTCTGACATCGACTTGTGTCCTCATTTAAAGTGTATTCCTTTAAAGTGCTTCTATTCAAAGATACTACTACATAAACAGAGTACACTAAGCCCAGCTTGGTTCTGGATATGATTTAGTTTACTGTGAATGACTGCCAAGGCAGACTATATGGCCCATCCCAATTTCAACCTGCCCTAATTCCCTTTATGACTTTATTATTTAGTGCTGTTTTACTGCTTGGAGAGACCTAAACAGGAAGACTCTGGGCGTTCTCTGTTCATGTAGTGGGTGGGATGAAGTTCTTTAGAGAAAACAAAATATGATCCACCTACAGATCATGTTAGGCCAGCTCCCCAGTTTCCTCTAAGTAGAAAAGAGGCCTTTGTTGCCTTAGTTACTGGAACGATCTGGTCAACAGCAGAATCCCAGTCTCCATACAGAACATCCTCCTGGATTTTTGAGGGCAGTGTAGGATGGGAAATATATACTTCTCTGTTTGTTGTTTTTGTTCTAAGGAGGAAAAAAGTAGATTATTTAAGTCTTTGCAGAAAATAAAGTAATAAAAAAAAATCAACTCTCATGAAAAACCCTGCAAGGTGACTGGATGGAGGCAGCATTCACTGGGAGAGGGTTAGTGCCTCCAATGAAGCAACATTCCTTTATTTTCCATTCCTTTCTTAACAACAGAAAGAAGGAGCACTGAAAACTGCATGCTAAGTTTCAAGGCACAAGTAGACAACAGCAGCTACATTGGTAGAGCCAGACCACTGATGCTTGTGAAACACTCATAAACACTCCAGATAAGATTTCAAACTGTTCTCCTCACCAGCAGTTGCAGATATTGTAGTGCTATCATCTGTTTCTTCTTGGACATGGCAGCTGGAAAACACAACCCATTATTTTCCTCTGTGAAGCCTAATCAAGTCCAATTTTCTTCCTGTTTGAAAGCAAGAGCTTCAGTATAGCAATATTGGGATGACAATTTACAATGAAATGGAGATCCAAAACAATAATCCTTAAGAAAGTAGAAAGTCCTAAAAACTGGATGGATTCTCTTCTTTCCCAAAGTGGTGTGATAGGATGTACTGGTTCCATGGTACCTAAAATGCATCTCACCTTGTGTGGCCATGGGCTCCCTTGCCCTGCTAATAGATCTTACCCCTGAGTGGTCCCCAGATGCAGTTCACTGATAATAATTTTTGTGGGATTAAGTTTAGGCCATTTTAACTCTGAAGGCTGAGGATGGAGCAAGATGAACACCAGCACAAGAGTAATGAAGAGCTCAGGGTGGTCGACTGAGATGATATGGCTGAGGTGAGTTAAAGGAGCTCGAACATGAGACTAACATCATAGAAATATTGAGGCTAATCTCATTTCACCATTTCTTTGTATTTCCTTACTTTTCATTCCTTTGTAATTGAAAGCATAGTAGATGGCTTCCAGAGGCTACCTTCAATGCAGTGATGTTAATTAAAGCTATATAAAATGGAGCCATGTTAAGCCGTATCAAAAAGAAAAACTTTAATGCGAAGAACGCTGGAGTGGCCCATACAGCTGAACAGAGGAGTGAACGAGCACACCTTGCCTTGTTTCCCAAAACCCCTAACATTTTATTTTTATGGAAGTCCAAACCTGAGTAATAGTTTTTATTTTTGTGTGGAAATCTGTCTAAAATTGAGAAAGGGTGGCTAGAGCTCCGCTAATTTTTGAGGTTCTGAGATTTTTGAGGGCGAGAAGGGAGCTGGGGTGCGCGAGAGCTTTCTCGCAGCTTCCAGAAGTGAGCCAGGCAGTGATGACACAGAAAAAAGAGCCCCCAAAGCCAAGCACACCTCCGAAAACAGCACGATGCAGGGAAAGCACAAACTGCAAGCTTTCCCCACGGAAGCCCCGCAGCGCTCGGGCCCGCGGGGCAATCCCGAGGCGAGGCCGCGCGCGGGACACCGCACCCGGCCAGCAGCTCCGCGCCCTCTTCTACGCGCTGCCGCCCGGAGAGAGCTCCTTCCGCACGGTGGAGGAGGTGCCTGACTACGTGGATAAGGTGAGAGTCCCCTCCTTTCCCACCCTGTCTGCATCCCTTGTCCTCTCCTCCGCCCACCTGCGCCTGTTTTCAAAAGCCACAGGCGCCTCACAGAAACCATCCGTGAAAGGGCACCTAAATTAAGATTAAATCCTCTTCTGGCATTTTGCCTGTAAACTGCCAGTGTAACCATGCCCTCTATTTCCATGTATTTAAATGATGATTTCTCCTGGTACAAAGAGCTTAAGCTTTCAGAGAAGCACCCCAAATATCTGAAGGTTGGTGCTAATGTTATATCCAGCGGCACTGACAAGATGAACAGTGACAGTGAACTGAGGAAGCCAGAAAATATGATACTGTGTTTGGCTGTTATGGTTCTTAAAGCAAGCAAAAAGTCAGGTCTCTCGGTGCCCTTAAGTCAAGCTCAGTCAAAGGCAGAAAAATAAAAGGTTTCTAATTAAAATAAAAAATAAAGATTGTTTAAGAGAGTTTAGAACAAATATTTGTATTGGGACAGTGCTGTGTCCTAAATATCCAAGGCAAGAGTACAGAGGTCAAGGGTGAGAACTCCCTTGTCAGCAGGCAGCAGCATATCCTTCCCTCCCCTCCCGCCCTGCCAGTTTATTCACTTCCAAGAAGATACCTTTGCTCCCTTCTGTCCTACCTATTGCACGTATCTTGATTGTCAGCTCCTTCTGAACGCAGATCGATGTTAGCTGTTCACAGAGACAGCGGATAAACACTATTTTGCCCTTGTCAAAGTAAATTTAGAACAGCTTTGCTAAAGAGCTGCACTTTTTACATGGGTCTTGGTAGTTCGGACAAGCTGCTCTGCCAGGTATACCTTAGACTGCTGTGCAGCAGCTGCTTTCAGGCTGCAGGGAGGGTGTAATGGGCTGTGCAGAGCAGTGCAGTACTGTCAGCAGCTTTCTGGGAATTGTAGTATGCAGCAGTCCCTCTCTGAGGGATGTTATCAGCAAAGGTTGCCCTTTTGCATAAGGTAAGCAGAAAGCTGCTGCAAGCCCAGCCTGTGTGTGCAATGTCTGGTCAATGGACTGCTGTCCTCAGAGGTGTTTTGCAACTAAGCCATGGCGTCATGATTGAGGAAGCTCGATGGTTTTGCCTAGCCAGCTGATCTCCCTCCAGCTGTCTGCTATCTCAGTCCCTTTTACTGTTCCCACATTTCCAATTGAATATCATTCACTTTCTTGTCTGCAGCTTTCCTTAACATCCTTGGGCTTTCTTCTCCTATGTGCAATATTCAGCTCAGACATTACCCAAACCTGGACTTTTTTTCACTAGGCACACAGATGTAAGTCTGTGAAAGGATTCTTAATGCTTTGAATTATGAAAGTGCGTTAAGTTTGCAAAGGAATATTTCTCACAAAAAAGAACTCTAAAAAAATGTTTCCCACTACAGTTACACTTTCCTTAAATTCCTATCTTAGGTTAGTTGTACTAGATTTCCCTCCTGTGAGTGCATTTGTTGCTAGAACAGATCTTTTGATGCTTGCCTAGGTGGGCATATAGGAGTATTTTAGTGGCGTAACTGTTTTAACTCTTTGGCTTTGGTCTGAGCTTAGGCAGAGTTCATCCATCCTCTTCTGGCCGTGTTTATGGGCAGATGGCAGCTATCTACAGTCCCTCTTCAGCTGCTGTTCTTGACTCTTAGGGAACAATTACAAGAGCAGTATATCTGTTGGATTCATCAGCAATAGATTTAATAGTGACCTGATGAGCCTTTCGAGGAGGTCTTGGAGTGATAACCCCTTTAGCTGGTACAGATACAGAAATGGATGTCTGAGCTCAATTCAACACAGAAAAAAAATTCTAGTGCGGAACTGGTAACAAATGAAGGCCTCGGCTCAAGAAATTCACTCTAAAAGACAATAATGATGATGTGTGTGTGTAAACTGGTTACATTAGTGTCTCCTGAATAGTGTGGGATTTTTTCTTTTTTTCCCCAAGACACTGTAGTGGAATTTGCATCTCAGATCTGTGATCTATTGGGTATCAGATGGATGAAAGTATTTCTGGGACAGTAGATGACATGGCTACAGCTGTGGGGATATGCACCTTCCAACATTAGACAGGTGGAAGAACCTCCAAATTCACTCAAATATTCATGGGTTTAGTGATCTGCAAACTTAAGCTGGTTGGTTTACAAAATATATGCACTTCACAGGAGTGGCACCTTTGGGCTAGAGTCACCTGTGCTGTTACATATGGGTAGGAAATGACAGCAGTGGGTGAAGCAGCTCTGATTTTGAGAACAGAATAGTTAGCTTGACTTCTGCAGTTTAGTGTCTGTCTCTGGTTATATTGCTTCCATTTTCAGAAGCAATGGTCCCTGCAGTGTTGCTCTGTATGTTGGCAGAGCTGTATGCAAAGGCCCCAAGTCCTGTTTAAAACATGAGCTGATCAGCTGCTACCAGTGACAAGTAGCAAAGTTCTGCAGCAGTGCCCAGGGAAAAGTCACCCTTCAAATCTCCAAAATTCTGGGAAAAGGGGTCTGAATCTTGGATAATCATCATAGAGTTTATTTTTATAAGAGTTTTTGTCATGTAGAATTCAAACCTCTTGATTTTTCCCTTATTTCTGGGAAGTATGTCCATTTTCTTTCTCCAGGACAGAACATCCTGACTTTTAAAATCTATACTGATGCTTGGCCATTCCTTTTAAGAGCATCCTCTTTCCTATGGGTATAAGATTAGGCTCTGCATCCTCTGTTGGTTGTTTTTTCATTGGTTTTTTGGTTTTTTTTTTAATTCTCTCACAATCTACAGATGGGCAGATGGAATGATTCTTTTTGTTTGCCAAACATAGTTTTCATAAACCATAAATTCACTTTGTAAATTGCTATGGTCTGAAATTATCACTTGTGCTCAGTAAAGACTTCTGTGAGTCAGACTTCAGAAGAGAGAATCCTTCTACTGATTCTACTGCTGTAGAATCCTTCTACATACAACCCTTCTACTGAGAACCCCAAAATGAAAGCTTTAAATTTAATAATCACTGTTTTTCTTTTCTATTTACTCTCTTCAGAGCCTAAAGAATAAGTTCACATTTAAACTCAATTCATATTTTAGGATTTGCTTCTAAAGAGTGAGGCACAGAACCTTCAGATTTAGTTTTACTTGAAAGTTGAGATTCTTATGTTATAAGGATCTGGGACTTTAAGAAAACAGAAACTGTTTCAAGAATTGCAATAAAACTATGAATATATGCTAAGTTTCAACAAGAATATTATTCTTTGCAACAGTATAAAGCAGAAACTGATTTTAAATGGTCCTTTGCATTCTGTAGAACTGGTTACTTATAATGGCACCCTCTTACACAGTACTCAGAGTCAAGTTATGGATCAGTTATTCAAGTAAACCACAAGCTAATGCAAATCTCCATTGAGTATTTCTGCTGATGGGTGAAGAGAAAAAACCTGGAAACAGAGAGAGAAAAACATTTATGGACCAGAAGATACCAAAAGTATCTGGCTTGTCTCTGACCTGTGATGCCATCAGTGGCTATTTCTTAATTTTGTGTTACTTTGTTTGTAGGGACAACCCTTGAAAACAGTTGTAGAGATAGCCATACTCAATGGGTTCCTTAAATGTTGTCATTGTCCTTTTAACTTAAGCAAAAAAAAAAAACCCAAAAAAACAAAAAACAAACAAAAAAAAAAAAACACAAAAAAACCCACAACTAAGCCAGACCCAAACCAAACCAACCAACCAACCAAAACCAAACCAAACAAACAAAAAAAACAACCAACCACCCCTCCCCCAAAAGAACCAGGGGAAAACAAGTAGTGGTTTGGCTAGTGAGACTATTTTCTCTTACTGTTCCTTTTTTCCTGAATTATTTGCATTCTCCTTCTGTTGCATTACATCTCATCCTTACACTGTAGGCTGTTTGGGACAGGGAATGCCTTTTCATTCCCCCTGACAATAGCTGTCATGGTCACATGAATAATACGTACTATTCTTGATGTAGTTGATCTCATTGATCTGCTTTGGACCAAGCTTAATGTAGGTGTGTGAAAGAGATGTATTAGTTTCTTAAATAGTAAGGGATATGCCATAAATCTTTCCTTTTACAATCTCCTTGATGAGCAGGAGGTTAAGGATGTCTGAACGTTTCTTTATCCTCCTTGCTATGAAAGTCTCCATTTGTGAGTCAAAAAGTGGTGTCAAATGCTTGGCTGTTTCACAGCTTCACAGTGGGAGGAAAATACTTAATGAAGTCAATAAGAAAGAAGTTATAATAGTGTACATTAGTATAAAGTCAAGTATTTCAACTGTTTCAGAGGTTGCTAGGTAAAATGAATCACCACATGGAATACAGACATCTTACATTTCCTATTAATTGTTTTTATTTCATGAATAAAGCACACCACTTTCTCTGTTCTGAGCCCATTCAATTTGCTGTGCAGGTTCTGCTGTTCCAGACCTTAAAACTGCTTGTAGTCTGTGCTAGAACTGCCTCCTAATATTGTCATTAAGTGTTTTGTAGCTTTTTTTATTAAACCTCTTTTTTCTCTGCTGGAGTGTACAGCTGTGACCATCAACCTTTGTTTACTATGTTAGGAATATGTTTTTTTATTATATCAGTTAGGAAAAGTACATTAAAAGTCTTGTCTACTTAGAAATGAAGCAGCTATAGAGAGCAAAACAAGGAGTATTTGTATTTTCCTAGAATGTTTCATTGATTTCAAATGGAAGGTTGTAGGGTTTTATTATTCCTTTATTATTTTCTTTTGGAATATATTTTATTGTTATATTATTTATTTTTTATTTCAAATATTGAAAGATTTACCACATTCGTTTTCTTGGTTGCTGTTTAGGCTTTATGCATAGGTCTTCCTTTGCTTTCTAGTTTTTTATATCATCAGTTGGTACGTATCACAAACAGGCTTTTAGATGCCTAAAATGCTGTTACAGAGCAAGCTGGGCACCTAAATTAAAAAGTGTCATGTTGATATTAATCTGTGTTCATCTGTTATTGTAACCTAACCCTGTGCTGCTGAAGTTTATGAACTTTCACATTTTCTAGACGCTATAAATCTCTTGCTGTTTGCATGGTTTGAATCATCCAATTCTTCTTCGGCTGAGCAATCTGGTCTATATCCATCTTAGTCTCTTTAGTGTCCCAGCCTAGTAGGAATTCCCAGATTATATCTCACTTGGCAACAAAAATGAGCACCCTCCAAAACGCAATGGCATTTGCAGAGACAACATGCTTCTGTTGAAATGTTGTGTGGGCAGGAGCAGCCTCTCTTCTACAGCAGTGCAGTTTGGAGGGCTTCAGGCAATGAAGCTGTACGTGTTTGCAGGTCATCTGAAGGGAGCAGGAGCAGCAGAAAACTAACACGGTAAGGATGGCTGTGTGGTGCCTCCCAGGAAGGTGCAGGAGTGGTCTTGCGTTTCTCGTGCCCTGCAAAACATGGTGGGAATTTTATGCCTTAATATAACCAAAAACCAGTTGTCTAAATGTCTCAAAGGTCTCCTAAAAAATTTCTACAGAGCAAGGGAGGCAGTTGAAGGAACATTTGCATGCACAGAGATCTGATAACTCCTTCCCATTTTCCTTGCCACGGGTGTTCTAGATTTTGGTGGTGATGGCTAAAATGCTGCCACTGCCTAATTCCTTCCACACGTGAAGTGCAAGTACTGTTAGGACACCAGTGTCAGTAAAAAAAAATATGCTCTACCAATTACTGTTACTCAAGCCTTCTTTTTGTTGCCTGAGATGATAAAAATTTGAGAACTGGTCTGACAGTCTTTGCTGATGAAAAATGATGTTGTCGCTAAAATGTTACCGGTCCTACCACCAGTTCCAGCCACACCTTTCACTACTGGTGTGCATTTTCAGCTTGCCAGTTGATCTGGGATACAAGATGGACAGTGAGAATTGAATCCTAGACTGAAGCACTGTTGTGAGTGAGAAATGTTTCAGTCTTGCTCATCATTCTACTTTTCTGCAGAAAGGCAGAAAATTATTTTGCAGTCCATACAATCCAAAAGAAAAAGGGGAACATTGTATCTTTGCTACTTGGTCTGGAAAGAGAACATGGTGTATGGCCCAAATTGGAATAGGCTGCGTAGTTACTGGGTTCACTGATGAAAACATACAGAAGAGCTGTTGTTGTCTGCAGTGAAAAGCATGGCAACAGAAATGCCAAGTAGAAAGAAACTCACTTTACTGTATCTTTCAGATAATGTTGGATGCCAAATTCAGTGGCTGAAAACACTCAAAAAACTCCATATGATACCAAATCAAAACCAGATTGTGTTCTTCCATGTGGTTGGAGGAGTCCACAAATATTGCTGCTCTCAATGATTTATTTAAATATGAGAAATATAAGTTTGGAAAGACTTTTGTGTTTTGTTCTGATAACATTTGAGTTTATATGCTGAATACACAAAAGAAAACATTGTGGGAGGATGTTATTGCAATGGATTTATGCTGGCGTTGTGGGTTAAATTGTAGCCTTGGTTGTTCTGATTTGTAAGGTCCGTGTGGAGCTTTGTCACAGGAGTAGCTACTAAGGTGCCAGCCAATCTGAGAAGCATCTCACTGCATAAAATGCTGTTAGGAAAGGTGTATCTAATTTTATTTGTGTTGTGACTTTCTTTTTTTTACGAACTGTTTTTAGAGTATTCCCTTCTTCATTACTTTTATTGGGCTGGAGTTTGCTGTCAGCTGGATTCGGAAGCGTAAGCTGCCAGGTCGGATCAATGATGGCATATGTTCTCTTTCCTTAGGTATCCTGTCCCGACTACCAGAGTAAGTATATGTGTACAGTATTGAGATTGTTTGGGTTTTAATCACTAAGAAGGAAGAAAAGAGAATTATATATTGAAGTTGTTATTGCTAATCCAAAATGATTAAACAAGGCATCTGTACCTTTCTTTATGAAATTTAATTCCAGCAAAGTGTATAAAATCTTTCTAAACTGTAAGGCTAAATATGATTCTTACAGGATATTACTCAGCTCCATGTTATCAGTTTATCATCAGTTATATTCATCTGTATTGGATCTTGCTGTCACATTTTGCTGTTTCTGGGACTTCACCTGACTTGACTATTTCTTATGTTAGACTAGATTTTGGAATCTGGGTTTTCTTTCATTAAAATACAGAAAGAAGATAACAAAATAAAACCAACAAACCAAGTCTATTATTTTTGTTAGCCTTTAAAAATAAAACTGTGTGCATATAACCAGACCAGTATAATTGCGAGTATGCATGTGATCCAAAGTTCTTTGAACACAGTCATAATCTTATGTTTGACTTCAATGGATTTTAATTCCAGAGAGAATTGTTGCAAACATGATCATATAATTCACTCTCCAATATAAAGGCCATAAGATTTACCTGAATTAGTTTGGTGAGCAGAGCTGTATTTTAAAGAAATAGCCACTGTGGATTAACTGTGAATTCCAGTGACAAGATATACAGCACATTCTTTATATAAATTGCTCTAAGTGTTTTCCACAAGCTTTAGTTACTTGTGAGTAATATCATGTTTTAGATAGTCCTTTGCATGGTATGAGCTTCTAGATGATAGATTTTATTGCATTTTTTTCTTTTTAAATGGGATTATATTTCTATTCCTCATGTATGAATTTGCAGATGACCATCAAATTGTATTCATTATAAGAAGAAAAGTTTTTATTATTTGAGTTTGACTATATGGTGTATTTGCAAGTCTTTCAATTATTCCCACAGTTCTTTTTCTGAATCCTCTGCAGTTTTTCAGCCTTCTTAGTGCTGATGTCTCAAGTGCACTCCATATTTCAGAAATTACTACATCAGTGCCAAATAATGAAGTCATTTGTTCTCTATTTCTACTTGTTGTTCCTCGCTTTATATATCCCAGATCCTTTGAGCCGTCCTTCATCCCTGAATACTTTTTTGGATTCTGTGGCTTACATTCCTCATGCATAGGCAATATGTCCTTATATTTGGCCAAATGGAAATACATGGATTGTACATTTGGTCCTCCTGAAGTAGCCTGAATCCATGAAAAGCTGTCTTTGTTACTTAGAGATCCCTGGTTTATGTCACTGCAAATTTTACTAGAAATCTTTTCTTTCAATCCAGATTCTTGATCAAATACATTAAAAGAGCATAGCAACAACAACAACAAATTATCCTTTTTGGCTAGTAGAACTCATTTTTTGAAATGTGTAAATCACCCACTTTGTAATCTATTGATCGTTTGACATTTAGTTGATTTTTTTAAGCTTTCTAATCAATGCAATCTTTGACAAGGTCCATTAGGTACAAAGACACTTTCTGATGGATTATGTTAATTATCAGTAGTAAATATCCTAGATTAAACCTTTTCAAGACACGCTCCAAAACTCTTCAAATATCTGAAAATAAGAGGCATGAACTTTCAACATGAGAAATAGTCAACCATAAAGTTATCTCTTCAAACAAAGTAATGTCTAAGTTATTTAAGAATTTCATGAAGTTATTTTTGCAGCTAGTGTACTACCCATATTCAAACCATTTTTAATGACTTGTGAGTGTGATCTTTAAGGAGAAATATTCAACTTTTCAATATGTTTTATGAATGAATTAAATATTTATCAACACATTAGATTTGTGTGCAGCAACATACAACCCTGATAACAGGTTACTGTAATCAGAATGAAGCTAATATTGAAATAGATCAAATGTTGCTTCTTCAACTTAACCCAAATTTTCTAAACTTGACAGGCTTACCATGCTAAATATTTACCTTTATTTGTCTGAAATATTCAGAACTGATTAAGTTAAACAAAGGGCCTGTGATACATGTAAAATTAGTTTGAATGGTTTTGCAAGTCCTTTTGGCTTTATTTTAAGAATACTGAAACACTTCAGATACACTTATTCCTGGAAGAAATGCTTACTAAGAAAACTAGTGTTGTGTGTGTGGAATGCAGCTTTGCAAGGTGCTGAGTACTTTTATTATTTTGGCATTCAGTCCTCTGCTGCAGAATTTGGCTTGCGGGCTGTGCAGTTTTCTTTTGCAAGATTGTTTCAATTGAGTGAACCGCATGATCCTTAAGGACTCAAAGTTTGCAGGGTCAGGCAAACCTGCAAGATCGGTACACCTATTTATTGCTACACCAGCACAAGAAGTCTCTTCCAGGTTGCTTGTGCAGCTCTCATGACTGGAAATACCAGACCCTCCTCAGCAGTTCTTTCCAAAAAAGAGTCCTGTAAAAATTTTAGCTTTTTGGCTGAATGTGAAAGAAGCAGGCAAAATACAGACTTCCTAAATTATTTAATCTCATGTTAATATCACAATTCTAATGGTGACTGCTTAGTGTAACACTGCTTTTAGAAGTAAGAGGAGTTGTGAATAATAGACTGGCTAAAAAGGCTTGAACTGAAAAAACCAGGACACTTTACCCTTCTGTCTTGTGCTTCCATGGTGTGAAAGAACTGGGTCAGACAAAAAAGGGGAAAAAAATAGCACAGGCAAAAATCTGTTGCTTAGACTTTCACTTCAGTCTTTCCCTTTCAAGCAGAAAAAAGGTAGGGAAAGTTGACAGAAACTGCTAAAACAATATTTCAGCAGAACCCACAGCATCAGGGGAAATAGTAGTGCAAATCATTAACAGCTGAAGGTTAGATTAACACGCCATTGATTGTATCCTCTCCCAGGGACTAATTTTCATTTTCTCAACTAGCAGCAATGGTTTGCCACTTCCTTAAAAAAATCTGTGGTTGGGTCTAAAATGGTGGCTTCAGTCTATTAGTTAAAATGAAGCTTCAAATGTGTCATTGCAAAGAGGTCTTTACATTTAATGAAAAAATTAGGAGTCACTAACCATATTCAGCCTCTAAGTATTTTTTCCATTTCACAGTCTGTATAACAGAACCATTGCGTGTCTTGAGGGCAGACAGTATTTATTTAGTGTTTCATACTTCAGCTTTCTGTTGAGAAAGTGGAAATCATAAATTGTTGATATTTGTATGCCAAATGTTAAAAATGTAGGTGCAAGAGGAAAAGTCTAATCAGACAAGGTAATGTTTTTGTTTTCAGGCTTATTAGACTCAACAGCATGTAGTAAGTTGAGTGTTTGTGCATACTTATCATCTCTTGTAAAGTGCCCCATACATTTCTTAAATGTAATTTTCTCTGCATTAATGTGTACTATACATTCCTCTCCATGTATAAATACTAAATGTTGTATGCAATGAAAAATAATTTGTGAGAAAGGGAGAAACTTGTATTGCTAAGTTTACTCCCAGCATCCTAAATGTTGGTAAAAAAATTCTGAGAACTTTTATTCTAAATAAATAAATAAAAAACTTTTCTAGCTAATCATTGCCAAGAGACTTTAAATGCTGCTTTAAAAATATTCTCCCAAGAGAAAGTTTATTTTCGGTATGAATATCCATTATACAAGTATGTGCATTATTTCATATTGACCCATTTCTTCTTTTAAAGCAGCAGAACATAAACAAATCAAAAAGTGTTTGGGGGATAACTGAGGTAGGTAGATTTTCAAACTAGTTGGGAAAGTATTTGTTCTTTATGGTCATGCTCAATTGGCAGTTTTTAGTGTTCTGCTCTGCAACACAGTTGTACAGTATATGAGTGTATATGTGTATAATGTCTGACACAGTTTGCTCAGTCAAGTCTGCAATGAACTTCTCCATTTCTGAAGAGAATATTACGGTCTGTATACATTATTTACTTTGATTTTTAAATCAGAGAAAGTTAGAGTTCTCTGAATTGTTCAACATGAGAATGGAATGGGTAAATGCTTTTTGATTAGTTCATGTTATTAAGTGTCTTAAGATATCTACACATCAGCAATAATTAAAGGAGTACAAATCCTGTTTCTTCTGTAGAACAGTGTATTCAGTTTTGTACAACATTTGGATTTTAAATAATCTTTTTTCAGAAGCAGGTTTGAAGAGGCAGTTTCACGTACGTTTTAGACTAGCAACGCTCCCAAATGAAGCACTTTTGATTGACTGATACTTCTAGTTGCTCGTTCCTCCCTCTGTACCTTCACCCCTCTTTGGCCAGCATCAGCATTTGTGTTGCCCTGTGGTGAAGTGGCCTGGGAAGCAGGTCTAGCACCTCCCCATCACTTTAACCTGCATCAATTCTTACTATGTTTGTGCAAAATCTTGTGCTAGAAGAAGAAATGGGATTGGAAAAAAGCAGCCAGGGTTACATGACAAGAAACACTCAATGCTTTTGTAGCATTACTGAGTTATCTGCTTTATAACATATAAAATTGCAATCTGAAACCAAAGTTTTCAATTTTTAAGAGTAACAAAATGCAGAGCTGATTAGAATACACTCGATTCAAGTTGGTGCAAGTTATTCACAGCCCTATGGAGCCAGGAGTGTCCTGACAGAACAGAAAAAAATTTCCTGCATGGATTTAACTATTTGAAGTATATGCTGGTTTCCTGAAGTATCTACTGGATACTTCATGTGTGACTATAGAAAATTATAATCTCATAAATTACTGATTATATTTCTAGGAAGAAAATTTGATACATGCAGTTTCTCATAAATTATATTTTCACTTCAAGACTTTATTAGGTACATTTTTTTCTCCACATCTGTTTGACTAAGACTTTGGACAGATGTTTGTTTAGAGCATGGTCAGATGTTGCTTCTGGTCCAGCTGCCCCCTCAGATCTGCCAACATAACTGCACATTTAATTGCTCCCTAACCTGGTCCTGACAAAGTGATCTCGCTAAAAGCAGAAACAAAAGCCCCCCAAGAACTATAAAAGAGGTGTTTAAGCTCAGCTGCATTCATTTTGACAGAGCCAGGTCAGGGAGCAGCTATGCATGCAATTATGGTGGCAGGTCTGAGGGCTGGTAACCACCACACTTAGGGCAGTGATGAGCAGATGGGGCCAAACTGGAAAGGTAATCACTTAACCTGGTTAAATGGGAAGTGGAGCTGCTGTGATATGCCATGCCCTTAAACCAACTGAGCTTCTGGCTACTGCACTTCTGTCTTTCTCATACTCACTTATGTAGTACTCCCTTTCTCTTATGTTGGTTCAGGTGCTCATCTGATCCCAAGTGGAGTTATTTCCGTTCACGTTGTGAGCAAAAAGGTATTTGCTTTAGGCAGAGAGACAAGCAAATTGTCTGGGAGTGGAAATGGGGCAGCCAAGAGCTCTCAGCTTGTAGGTTCAGTCTCTACAGAACCTGCAGTCACGATCATGCCTGCAGCAGCTAGTTATGGCAATTTAAGGCACTGACAGTAGATGTGTCCAAAAAATGGAATTTTTAATAAGTAACAGGCCTGAAGAGACAGAATCTACTCACCTCCCCATTCCTTCCACTCTCTTAAGTAGCACTAGGTAGTCACATATTTCACAAGAGCACCCTCCTGGCTTCACTCTCCCGTATGCACTGTTGATTGTTCCCACATTTTGCCAAAGGTCACAGCCCTCACAGCTCTGTCAAAGGAACAGGTTTTGAAATAACTCACTAATCTTCCATAGGTAAAGCAGTCAGAGTAAGATAAACAATTTCAATAAGGGTGTAGTGCTGTGCATCAGGATCTGATACAATTTTCAGCAGGCAAGCCAGACTCTGGAAGGGGATTTTCAAAATCATTTCAGTTAAGCTCATGGCAGTAACTGTCTAACCTGAACAGTTTTTGTTTAATCTAATTAGTTTGTTGGTTTTTTTTATTTTTTGGGGGTTTTTTGTTATTTTTTTTTTTAATCTGGTTTGTATTGATGAACCAATTGGGACTAAGTTAGTAAATTAGTTACTCCTGTGTGGATTAATAATCCTATGTTCTTACTGTATCACTTTAGCACAGTTTTATAAATTTAGTGTAAATCATCCTGTCTACTCCAATAAGTCCAAATCCAGCTGTGCCAAGTAAAAGCGCCAGTGCTTCCTGCCTCCTCTCTGGTGCTCTTCACTACCTCCCTAATCCTCTTTTACCATCTAAACTCTTCCCAGGCATATGAGCAGCATTATCTTCAGAGGTTTAAACCGTAGAATTTTGGTACTCTGGTTCCATTTGTTTGAAGCAGGCTGGAGAGCGCACATGGGCATAGCTGCTGGCAGGACACAAGAATACTAGTGAGCAGCTCTAGAGAGTGCTGCTTTTATTGATGACTAAGGAAAGATCTGAGCCAGAATTTGAGTCTCTGGAGTTTCTAATGAAATGACATATAGGGTACCTTGCATTACAAGGAAGGATTTGGGAGAGTTCAGGTATTCTCAAACTAATTGACTGAAACAACTGGTAGTCCCTGTCTACCATAATGTTCTACAGATTGCTATATTTCACACAAACCTGTTAGGGATCCAGTTACTCTTTTAGGTTGTAACCGCTTACACAGAATGCATATTTTTCTACATCCTTAGTATTGTATCATTGTCTCTTTCTGTACAGTGGGGCCAGTAAGTGGTTTGGTGATTGCCCATTCTTACTGTCAGAGCCCAGCTTTGCACCTGCTACATCTTTAGAAGCAAAGAGAAGCTGTCAGGGTACATTTTCAAATATACTTGTGCTCTTCTATGAAAGTACATACTGTGAACTGAATTTACCCTTATTGAAAATATGGTATTAATTTCAGTAGTCTCTATAGCTGACAAAATATACCAATTTCTCAAATCCATTAAATGTGCAGATTTTTTTATTCCATGTTTTTGTATTTTTCTTTAAGCTAAATTGTGTCATTTTTCGCACATTAAAAATAAAACAACTCTAGGAAACTGCTTCTGTATAGAGTACCCTTCTGACTGAAGGACATCTCTGCTAAACAATGAATTAATCTTAAATCAGGACTCCACTAGATGGAGCACAGGGGTAGCATTTTTACAGCTGGCCAATCTAGTTTCTTGGGTCAACACTTAGAAGTTATGAAAATTGGGGAAAAATGTCGCTTAATGATTCCGTAAACCAGTGTTACAGATCTGAAAAGAATAGACTTTCACCACTGTGTATCATGGATTAAAACAAACTATCTTTTAAAACATTCAGAAGTATGACCAAAGGAATTCAATATAAATTCTCATGTAAATATTTTTCCTTATTTTGTCATTCGATGTGCTATGATGTTTCATTGAAGCTATTTCACTGTATTTTTATAGACCATAGGAACTGTTACTAGTTCCTTTGATTTTTCTGAATCTGTCTAGAGCAATCTGAGTTGAATAGAATACCCTTTTCTCATTACTTGTTTATTTGTGACCTTTGAGAATATTATAGGCTTCTTTCCAACCTAGCTTAAACTATAATGCAGATTTGCTCATTTCAGTGGAACAACCAAGTAGGACAGATCAAAATCAGACCCTCAACTGGAAAAAGGTCCTAATCAAGCATTTGTATCAAACTCACATGGTGATATTTGTACAAATATTGAAAAATCAGGACCATTGCCTTGTAGAAGATGACGTTGTAGAATTTTCCAGTCTTGTGTATCCTGAAGATACTGGAATAGGATTTACTGCCCAGTATACTGGGCAGGTATAAATAGGTATAAAGAAATGTAACTTCCATTCTCATAAAAGAAGAGGATTAATCTACAATTCCAGAAGCTGAGTCATACTGAAGCTTTTAAACTAGGCTTTATAGTCTTTTAAAGATGCCATGTAATTAAAAGTATCTTGAAGATCTTGCATAAACTTAGGGCATAATTAGTTACTACTGTGGATTATATCACTAAAGGCAGTGGAACTTCTTATGAAAATAATTGTGTTGAATTTTTAATTGATTATTTATGTATAAGTGAGAAAAGATAAACAAGTGACTTGAATTCTGTTGCAGGACTAGAACTTAATAATAAAAAAGTGTAACACTGTTGCTATTTTTCTTACAACACCTGTTGTTTCATGTTTTATTCCACCCACTACTGTAAGTTAATATTAGTGTCATAAATTAGAGGATAAAAAGTGAAGTGCAACAGGAATAGGTTTGGTGAATAAAAGGGCAGCTCTGTCAGGCAAAATATTGTGCAATACTGTGTACAATACAACTAGTAAGGATACCTGAGTCACCTCCCTTTTACTTCATTTTGAATTTGATATTTTCTTTTCTCCTTGAGGAAAACTGGAGGTTTGTATTGTTTAAGATAAAATGCAGGAGAAGAAAGCCATACTGAGGAAGAGGAGAGGCTTTGATTCAGGTTTTGGGTCTGGTGGGAACATTTTCTCAAAATGTAGGTGCTATTTCCTGTAATCAAGGGCTTTCCAGAGCCTGATAATAATTTCCCAGCTGTATCATTTTGGTGAATTATTTTTTAGCCTTGGGTTATTTCATGACTGGTTTTGCATATTAAGAATGGGAGAGGAGATCATATTCATCTTGATGATAGAAAACAGGGAATAGAACTCCCACAGCTCCCTCTCCCTTTCCCTCCACCTTGTGGAAAGTTTGGCTTTGTGCTAAAGCGTGAAAAAAGCCTTGACTGCAGTGTGTCAGGCATATTTCAGCTCGATTTGTGTCAACCCTAATAAGTCAGCTGACAAGGTAATAAATTGGGTGTCTGTTCAAGACCTGGCACCTGTACAGGAAATAAAAGGGGATTTCAGTTGCAGCAGATTTGCTTTGTTTTACAAATGGATCTTTTCTCAAGGCTCCTCTACCTCCTTCCCCCCTTCTTCTCTTTACTGAAATCATGTTATCAAAATGTTTATTTCAATTGTGACTGGAGCCAGTTTTTCATTTGGAAAAGAAAGCTCTATGAGTATCCTTGGAAATGGAAATCCTTATGCTTTCCATTCTGAAATAAAACCTTACAGAGCATTTAATTATTCATGTATCCTGCTGTTACATAAATGGTCTGAATAATTTAAAATTATTGAGAAACTGCCTTTGTTCATCATTTTGAAACCTTGCATTCATATAGTTTGAATCAGGCTAGGAAAACAGAATTTGTTTAACCCAGGGAAACTGTATTAGTAATATCTCACTATTTTTAATGATAATATAACCTTGTGACCAGGGTGTCTTAACATGCTTCCCTCTGTGCCTGACCTCCAAGGATGCAAGTCTGTTAGAGCCCTTGAGAGCGGAGCTTTTGTAGGTCCAGCTGTAGGGTTGTGTTTTTAGCTCAGGGGCACCAGGTCAGTTCCCAGTGTGATGTGAGGTGGTGACTGCAATAGTGGTGAGAGCTGAGGCAGTTTCTTTGGAGTGTTCACTTCTGGTACACAGATCTTCCTCCATGCTTGGAAAAGAGACAACAGCTCCTGTCTCTGACCCTTTTCATTTTTGGTGACTGTCCTGGGCACTGTAGAAATTTCCTAAAGGTGTGGTTTCAGGCTCTATGACTGGAGGAAGCAAAACAGGACCTTGTATTCTTTGAAATGGGCAGCTGCCTTTTCTTCCAATTGAATTTCTTCCACCTTTTCCCTCCTTCATTATCCCATAGGGATCTAGAATAAGTAGATCTTCATTTCCACATGGAGAGTTCATCTCCCAGAATTTCCTTCTTGGACTTTTTAAATTAGAGGAAGTGATAATCTGACCCAGTGGAAGGTGAAGAGGGAAATGGTTTATTAAAAACAAATATTATTGCCATTAATTAAAGTATGTACAACCTTTAGAAACAAGGAGACAAGAACTCTCAAGGTCATAACAGTTGCCTAAGTGCACTTTGCACATAATAAGAAAACTTTCAGCAGCAGTGTTCAAAATACAAGAAGATAAATCTATGGAATGTATATAATAAGTAATTTTTCTATACTGTCTGTCTGTTTTATTACTCTTTGTGCAGAGAATTGGACGAGATGACAAAAGTCTTACCTATTCACTTCTGTTGCATTTATAGTTATCACATTTAAATGAAGAAAAAGTTTTTTTAAGTTCTCGTAGTATTTTCAAGAAGTGAAAAAGGAACTTGAGGGGCAAAAAAGGGGGAATATAAACCTTTAAAACTCCAAGTGAACTTTCAGAATTGTAATTGAATGCAAGCTCTGGTCTTTCCTGTCACACTGTAAATTTAAAAAAAATACTTAGTTAAGCAACTCTTCTTTCTCCAGCACTGCCTAGTAATATGATGGATTACTCTAAATTAATTACAGTAATCAGCTAACGTTATGTGCTGTAGAGTTGTGATTCAAGCATGAAGGAAAGAATGTACAGCAAATTGCATATATAAAAAATGTGTTGCAGGGTTAGCTCAAGGTTTACACCTTGGCCTCAGCCTGTGGAAAAAAAAAAAGGACTCTAGGGTGAAATACTGAAAGCTGATCAAAAATGGAGGAAATGTTCCAGGTCACATATCTTTGGATGTACTGCAAAGGCATTATATGTTAATAAAAGCAGAAGAATAAAGTAAGAAAACAGTACCCAATAATAACTGATACTCCATGTTGCAAGAGGTGTTTTAAATTTCCTGGTCATTGAAAAGATGTTAAGAAATGCCCATTTCTTTGTGTTTGAATAATATCAGCTCCCTTCTGACCTGTTGTGAAATGGATTGAGAATTTATACTGAACTTTACAGATTCCTCACGAGGTGAATTGCAAAAATCTGCTTAGACACATATAATCTTCTTTAAAAATATTTTTAGAACACAGCTCTTATGAAAATTAAACATGTTCCAGGTGTGCATGGTCCACCTTCTGGGCATAGCCAAATTGTTTTTGAAGTGGTAGATACACCTGTCCTTGCTAGTCAAGAGAAATTCTTCATGGTCGAGCTGCTGAAATGAAATGAAATTTCATGGGGTTTGTTGTGTCTTGGTTTTATTTGAGAGAAAAACTGGTATGATTATAGTAAAGCTGGGAATGAGTTGCAGGTAAGATGTACACCTGGCTGCGGAAAAAGTATTAGTGCTTTTCTTCCTGAGCAACAACTACTTGGGTGCTTCAGCTCTCAGGATAAAATGGTGGATGTGATACCATTATGCTTGCAGGCTCCTATTGGGAGCTTGGGATTTTCAGATGACTTTTTTCTTCATTAACAGTGAAACTAGCACCACAGAAGCTCAAGGTGTTTTCTTCTAGCTTTCTTCAAAACACTTATGGGAAGAGGTGCTAATGCCAGGAGTATAAAAGCTCTGGATGTCTTTGCAAAAAGATGGAGGTGACCTCAAAGATAGCTATAGCACAGGAGATGGCTTGCAGGCTGAAACAACCATGTTTGCTGAGCTTCCCTTCTGTTTCAGTGCAGCTGCCCAAAAGGACAGGGCATGGCCAGACTGTTTTCAGGGATGTTTTCCAGATGTGTGAAAAAAGTCTTTAAAGGGGAACTAAAATCCTTTTTTAGTTTTGCAGATTCTAGTATTTCTGTGGCCATGCTGTAAACTATATCAAAAATAATCTAGCTGGAAAAAAAAAAGGCAAAAAAGGAAGGGTATTGAAAGAAGTACCTCTGAGAGGTGGTACTGAGATAAGAATGAGCAGATGTGGACAGAGATGCACAGAGAATCTTTCAGCTGATTTCAATGTAAGATGAAGCTCCAGATGAGACTGAAGTGAGAGATGTTGGTCTGTCCTTTGGCTGAGATTTTGCATGGCTGTGACACGTATGTGCAGTTTGTTACCACTTCTATTCAAGTAGCGTCTGCAGGTGTGCTATCTGCAGTGTTCTTTGGAAGCTCCTTGAATTTGTGTCCCAGAGTCTTTCTTCAACTATGAATATGTTTTATAGATTTTTAAAGTCTTACAAAACTTTGTACAAAGGCGTTGCTGATAATTCTTCCACCTCCCCACCAAAAAATAGCAGCAGCATAACATCTGAGAACTACATTTTTTGTGTGTGATTGTCTTATTTCTCACTCTTCTAGGCCCTAAACTGAGGTGAATTTCATCCATTGGTAAATATAAAAGGATGTTTATGACTTTTAGTCATTAGTATCTTTTCCCTACTTCTTTTTTTTTTCTGTTTGCTGCTTTTCAGATGCTGACGCAGTTCAGTTCACCACAGTTTCACTACATTTTCAACACACAACAAAGGAGAGTAGCTGGACAAGTTGTGAGGAATCTGCTATAAATCCTGATGTGGACTAGTTTCTTCTACAAAAAATGCCAGTTTAAATATATATCCATCTGCAGCTGCAGCACCATTTCACATCTACCTAAGCCAATTGTCACCTGGGCCACCCCAGTGCCTACAGCCTCTAGCCATTCATACCTGGGTTTAATGCTTCCTGATTCATCCAAAAACTCACCCAGCAAAATCAAAGCAATTTGGAGATGGCTCAGGGCCCCAGTTGGTGAAATGAGGTGGTAGGGTATTTAGGGGAAGGTGTGACCATGGCAACCCAAATTTGTATTAATCTGAGCAGCTGTCAAGAGTTACTACTAGGTTTGGCCTGCCCATTCCGAGCTGCTTTCTTTCTCCTTCTCCTGGTCTCAGTGCTGAGGCTGTGTTAGGTCAGGGATAGCTACTCTGTCCCTGTAGTCCAGGAACTCAGCAGCAGTAAGAGCTGCTGTCTGGTGGCTTTCCTTGCCTTTGCAAGTTCATGATTTTTTCTGTCCTTTTCTGGCAATCCTGCCATTTCTCTCTACCAATTGCCCTTCCCCTTCTTTTCAAACACACTGGCCTTTGTCTCCTCCTGCTGCATTTATCCTCTTTTAAAGTGAAGCAATATGCTGAGCAGATCAAACATTTCACTGCTCCCAGAAGTCCTGTCCCCTTCCATGTTCTTTCTTATAATGGAAGCAGTCAAAGTATTTTAATGTCATTCATTAGTGTTGCAGCATAATTGCTGTTACACTTCAATCACTTCTGACTTACTAGTTAGCAAGTATGGGTTTCTTCCAGATTTGGGAAAACAGCAACACCATAACACCTGAAGAGCACAGGAGTGCTTCAGCCTTTGAGCATGCTTAATACCACAGCGTGGGTGGTGAGTGAGTGAGACTTGGTTTTAGAAACCTTGTAGATGCTAAGCAAAGGTTGCACTGAAGTCAGTAGTAGTATTACTTGACAGAGGTTTAAGAACTTGGAGACTGGTTTTATGTGTTCTAAAAAGACTCCCAGCTGGTAAGTTGTAAATATGTAAAAGGTTCTGAAATTAAAACTGACAGAATTACTGATAAAAATTTCTGGATCTCTATTTCAGTGTTTTATTCAGAAGTATTGACTTAATTAGTTACATATACGTATGGAATAACTACAGACTCTTTGAACTGCCCTGGGACTCGCCATGGACGTGGTATTTGACACTTTTGGGAGTGGACTTTGCATACTACTGCTTTCATCGCATAAGCCATGGTAAGACTTAACAAGTTTTTCATGTTTGAAAATACAAAATACATTAGTTATCTATTAATAAAGTGAGGTATTTATTTTTGTTTCTGTACTTAATCTACTCTAAGCATATATAGCTGCTCTTCTTCCCAAGGGTTAGCAAAGATAAACTTTAAGCATGGAAAACAGTTCATGCATCATACTCTATACAGTAAACTTGATTTTCTGAAAGGAACGAGTATCCTTTTGAAAGCAGTTCAACAGAGAAGATGAAGTATCATTAAAAAAAAATAAGGAAAAAGATAGTAAGTACATGAAAATTTGGATTCAATATTCCTGTATGCCTATATGAAAAATACAGCAAAGTACAAATAACTATTTTTAAAAAATCTGGTGGATGTACAAAATACGGAGCAGTAAAAAGCAAGGTGGCCAAAATAATGGAGCCTGTGTAAATCATATCAGTCATTTCTGTACATACATGTCTGTCTCTTAACATATTTCTGTTCTTTAGTGACAACAAATATCAGCTCTAGCTTTTTGTACCCTGTCTGAAAATGCAATAACACTTTCTATCAGTCCTAGTTCTGGGCCTCACCTAAAGTCTGTAGCGATGAAATAAGAATCTTCTTGTTCTTTAAGAGACTTTGGACTGAGCTTCTCAAAGCCGAGCGCCCACAGCTCACAGAAACTGTGGGATGTAGTAATGATACTTTATGTAATGTGCTTTCAGAAAGGGAAAATGCTCTTCTGCCAATAGGTCGGTGGAATATTTGGAAGTAGGTAAGAAAGGAGCCTGAGCTGCTGCGAGAAGTGGGAGAGAGGAAGGGTCCCTCCCAGGTGGGGATGGCAGGCCGGTGTGAGAACAATGCAGGGTGGGTATAAGGGGACAACAATGGTGGGGGGACGGGGCGGGAGGCGAGGAAGCAGGGGGAGCTGGAACAATGTGTCGAGGGGGACATCACGGCTGGGAGCTGGGAGCCCTGCGTGGGTGTACGGAGACTGGGAATACGCTCCACAAACAATGACATTAACAGTGCTGGCAGGGCTACAGCCTCAGGCTGAGAACTGGACCAGAGCAAGAGGCTATTCCTGTGTTTTAAAATAAAAATAATTGCCTTCAAGTGTTAGAAAATCCCTATCTTGGCTGTGCTTTCTCTGGAGTCAGTGGTAAAATTCCCACTGGCAGAGAAGGGAACAGGGTCATCTCTGTACTCTCTGAAGCAATGGATATATTTCTGTTCCTGCAGCAACTTTACTGTTCTCTGTTTTTCTATGTTTTTGATGGAATACTTTGAAACTAATCTCAATAGGTGTTTTAGAATTAAAATACAAACCAATTCTATATGTAATGAAGTTGAAGAAACTGTAAGAAAATGCTGCTCTTCTCTTAAGAAGGTCAGTGCTGAGCTATTCTATAAATGTTAATTTACTCTTCTTCAGGTTACAGAAATATTTTTTGCTGTTAGATCTGTGCTACTTAGCAGGGAACTGATGAAACATTGTAGAAAATCACTCTAACTGGAGATGTTAGTTTAACCAACACTCTTCTCTGGTCAAACAATGATGAAATCTGTAGCACGGCAACACAGCTGCAAAAGTCAGCTGCATTGGAAGTTGCTAAAGAAATTGAAGTGTAGGAGATGGTTTTAAAAAGTCATGAAAAATACCTTTGCAAATTAAGAAGAAAGGGCACTGAAAAGTCGCTGGTACAAGCAGACAAAACACACCTTTGCACTAGAAAATGACAGGGCCTGGTGATTCAGGCTTGGATTCTACAGAGAAGTTGAAAATTATTAGCACATGTATATCCCAGGAAATTCAAGCTGTGTGGGCTAGATGCATGGGGATGTAAATAATAGCACTAATTGTTTCAAACTGAAAAACTAAAATTCAGATACATTTTTCAGTTTTTTCTTAGAACTTGGTATAATTGAGATACAAAGAATTATCATCATCATGTAGCTTTTCCTGACTGCAAACAATAATTTGGTAACTCAATCCCCTGGCCTTTTTGCTACCTTATTTCATGTTGTCCATGAATGACTAGGTTTTTTATTCTACTATTTCATAAATTGTCTTGAATCACCACAGATTTTAAAGTTTCTTCTGTAGCAGAAACCCTACTTTGCAATATAAATTTTTTACCCAGCATTTGAGGAGATATTTTTTCCTCTTCACTATATGCATGTAATAGCTATTATCCTAAACTGAAGTTATACAGCAACAAAAGGAAGTATTTTTAGGTGTGATCTCATTTTGCAAAGGATAGAGTTATTCTAAGTATGTACTTGTATTTTCCATTGTTTGCAGTAGCCACTGAAAGGTTAGAAAATAAAATGCTTCACCACTTATTCCAGCATTCTTCTGGGTCTGATCCAAAAGCCATGGCAGTCGATGGGTCTACTTAGCCACTGCTCTTTCTCGTGGTATTTTAATGAATTTATAAATCAATGTAACTTTTCCCTTTGTTTCAGTAAAAACACTTGTTATGGCTGTACTACTAAGAAAAGTATGCTGTAAAATCACAGGTTTTTTTTTGTTTGTTTTTGTTTTTTGGGGGGGAAAGGATATGTGTGGGTTTGAAGGATTTTTACCAGGTATTTTAATCTACCATATATGGATTACTCCTCAAGTTTCCTCTCCAGGTGCAGAGACCTTCTAGAGTTAGTCCTGCTAGTAAGGGGGATTTGGTGGTCCCAGAGCAGTGCTGAGCCCCAGCACACCCTCCCCGCGTCCCAGCCTCGCGGATACTCCTGTTGCAGACAAATGACAACGGCAGTAAGGAATTTGGAGGCTCTGTATACTGATTTCTTCAGCAGCCACACCTTTTAATCACGGGGGAAATCTAGAGAATTCCAGATCCATGCAAAAACACGGGTGCGCGTGCAGAGCCCGGGTCCCGGCTGCAAGTGTCTGGTGGCCAGCTCTGGTTTGGGGGGCTCTGCAGGACCCAGGGGCACCCCCGGCCTGAGCGGGTCCCTCAGCAGCAGCTGTGTGCTCATCCCTGTGCTCCAATAGGGAATAGTGGGGAGTTGTAAGGCTCTGATGCTCTGTTATGGAGTAGTTTTTAATCTGCACTTCCCGGGGGATCACATCCTGCAGAGTAGAGCGTGTTTCTGTCAGCTGGGGGAATCTCCTCTCCTCTTTCAGGCCCTGGAAGAAGCTGTCTCTTTTTAACAGCAGCTTCTAACACCTCTTCTTTTGTTCTCCTTTACTGCTGGGGAATTTCCATTGCTTCAGTGTCCCTCCCCTCAGACAACCTGGGAGAAGCGAGTTTCCTTCAGCAGGGCCAACCTCCGCAGCAGCTGCATTGTTTTGCCGGGGCCCCGGTGGCCGGTGTCAGCCGCTCACCCCATTGTCCGCTGGTGGCTTCCAGCCGCCCTGCGGGATACGTGACACGGTCCCTGTCAGCAAAAGGCCGAGCCAATATGAGCTGATGGTTTGAGTTACATCTAAGGTCATAAAACAGACCTCAGCTGATGAGTATATCCTCAGCAGATTCCCCAGCTGCTACATAAAATTTTGAGTTAATGGTGTGTCTCTTAATAATTCGGCATTTATTTATAGTGGATGAGAAATGAGCCTTCTACACCAGGTGTATAGTAGAGCAATAGACTCCAAGCTTCTCAGATTCTCCCACTCCACAAGACTGACTTTTTGGCCAAGGCCAGCTTCTGAAGGGTCAGAGGACAAAGAAAGAAACCCTGAAAACTTCAGCACTGTCCTTCAAAAGACCATGCTCAGACTCTGGTAAAATGTCTCAGCTGAGGATGTTGAGAAATTTTTCTTTCTAAGACTTCAAGTAATTGGAAGTTTTGTGAACATTTTATCTCCTGTTTTAAAGAACTTTTTTTAAAAGGGTGTTTCCCTTAGGCATGACTTACATTGTTTCTGCCTCTTCTCCCAGTGAGCATCTTTTGTTACAGTTCCTTCAGCAGCAGAACTGACTTCAGAAGTTTCTGGCTGCTCTTTCCTACACCATGCTGCAGTTCACAACCCACTCAGTCCTGAAAAAAATATCATGCTTGGAGACTGTGTGCATAAGATCACTGAAATAAACCATGTTAAAAAACAAGGTTGTGTTGCATTTCTTTCTTAACAATTCAACTCAGTAGTCATAGGGGTCAGCTTAGCCACGGAGCAGGACATAAGCCAGACGTGCTAGCTGAGAATCTATGCGATTAAGTGGAGATTTGAGAGAGAGCAGACAATTTTTCTGAGTCAGTAGTGCACAGGCAGGTAACTCATTGTTTTATAACTAGCCAGAGTGGATGAATTGGCACAGGTAGGGTCTTGAGATTGATGCCATTAAAATAACTGGAACATGTAACAGTAAAGCCCAGTCCTGTTCTTTCCAATAATTATGTATGTATTGTGTAGTAATCCTAACGTGTTACTGGACACCAGTGCAATACTGTGTTTGTTGTTGCATGAGGAGATGAGTTTAACCTTGTTGGAGGAAAACACAGCATGGCTCAAAGTCTCTTCACCATCTATATTTGCTGATAATTTTTGGAGGGTGTATTGAAATCATATGATTGTACTGTCTTTATTTATCTGACTCATTCCTGCCTTGGAAGTGCTCCTTTCATCTGCTTTTATATCTGCTTTTATATCTGCTTTATGTGCTTGTTTGAATTCAGTATATTAGCAGAGACTTGTTACGTAGATTTTATATCAACAATTGATAGTATATTGAAATAATTTTGTATTTAAAGGGTTTTGGATTTATGGGAAATTCATTATAATAAAATGATGTCTAACTTTTCTTACAAGGTTTGCTTTTCAGGAAACTCTGTATTCCCCTAGAAATACAGCAAATTGTGGTGCTCTTTTACATGCCATGGGGGGAAAGGGTTGGGTGGTGGTGGTATTTTTAGGCTTATTTTTGCATGTGGGAAAATGTCATTGTTTACCTGACTAGAAATTCAGTACCATATTGATTATCCAAAATTAAACAAATTTAATTTCACCCCAGTGAAAGATAGAAGATTTTGGGAACTGTCAAGTGACTGGATGAGGTTCTGCTCTTTTTCTTGTCACAGCTTATGTTGATTGCAAAGGGAATTGATACACAATGATTAAGAGAAAAATATTCTCATCTTGTGAATTGCACAGAAAACATTTTTTTGCTGTACTGTCAGTTGTTTTTTCTTTTTTTTTCAAACAGGCTTGTGAGAGCAGGATATTAAAATGCTGTCTTTACTAGCCTCACAAAAATAGCAAAAGCAATAGCTGGTTGTCATATTTTCTGTTCCATCTTCTGATTGATTCTACTCTAATACCTGCAGACAATACAACATGAATTGAAAATAAGTACATAGTTCAGGTGATTATGACTCATTCATTGCCATTCAAGTTGGCTGTAAATAAAGTACATAATTTGTTATTTCTATATGCTTGTTTTTGTAACTTGTCTTCTACCATTCTCTTATGTTTTTGCAGTAAGAGGTGTTCCTTTACTATGTGTCTTAATTTTTTGAGTGGACACTGAATTTGTAGAAGACCAAAGTCTATCTTAGAAAATCAAGATGTTGCCATTCCTTTTCATATTTAAATGTACATTTTGTTGAGAAAGTTCACCTGAAAACTACATCAGCTGCAATGAGGCTTCCTGATATGGAATGCCTAGGGTCCCATAAAATTATAGGAGCCTGCTTGTATTGTTTTCAGGTTGTTATTGTTCATAACAAGTTCCTGTTGTTTGAGAGACTGATTTCTTGTATACTGGCAAGAATAATGTCCTGATATGAGGTGAGGTTGACTCGTTTAGTCTGTTAATTTTATTGTGGCATATGCAGATAGCTAAAGCCTCTTCCTGTTTTACTTCAGACATGATGTAATAATTGACTCTCTGAAAATTCTCTGTAACCTGAAGAGTTCAGAAGATGGAAATAAGGGAGAATCCACTAGAGAGTTTTTACTTAATTTCTGAATATCCAAAAGACATTTACGGGTGAATGGATTTTCTAAGTATTTTAAGTGTCAGAGATAATTAAGAATGATGGTAGTAACAATTCTGCCAATAGGTTGGATGTCAGACAAAGTGATTGGCCGTGGATTTTTGGCTCTTTACAGCTGCTGTAGGATGTGGTCTGGAGCAGGAATACAATGTAGTGAAGGGAAGGACATAGCTTATTGCTATAGGTGAGTTCAACTCCATGGTCTGGGTTCAACACTACGCTTGCCATGATTCTTGTGGGTTTTCTATAAATATGTGGTAATTACTTTCCTTTCCGCAGATTACTGGGAGAGACAGGTCTCTGACTGTTACGAATTACACCTTGATATGAGTACAAAAGCAATCTTTTTTATTTTTTATTTTTCTGATTCCAGAGACAATATATCTTTTAAATATCATTAAATACGTGTTAATGAAAGCATGAGCTGACAATATTATGGCACAATTTTTATGCCAAAATTCAGGTGGTAATTCCATCTCGTCTCAGCGGTATTTATCTTCTCTCAAGGTCCCACCACGAAAATTCCTGGCAAGCTCCACAGTACAAAATGAAGAAGAAACTGTTCCTCCATTTTCCTTGTTTGTCATTTTATGGTTGGGAAAGTGGCCAGCACAAAGTTAATACTCCTTTTAAGTATTACTTATTTTTCTGCTTTGAGGATATACATAATACGTTGGCATTCTATAGGCTCTCTGTATAGATATTCATTAGTTAGAAGTACTTATGGGTGACCAGAATTTAGAATTTCATCTTTTTTTCTACCTGCAGTGCCTGAGTTTTTCCTCCGTGCACAGATTAGGGAAAAAAGTTCTGGATCTGCTTGCACAAAAGCAAGTTTGCAACATGCTTTTTCAGTAAAACATTAGAAAGTGTGATGAAGTGGGAGAAGAAAGTTTGTTATAAATTAGCTTGGGTTGGCCATTCAGAAAGTCAGCTGTCTTCACGCATTCGTATCCTTGGCTAGTGCTGCCCTCTAGGCTGTGTTTGAATTTTAACCACAGAAAAAAAAATAATCCCTGTTTTGTCTGAGTGGAGAGGTGAGCACAAAAGCATCCAACTCACTGCAGGGAAACAGCTCATTTGACATACTTTTTCAAGTGTGCTGCTGAAAACCAGTGAAATGGTGCATAACACTTGTATTTTTTAAGGTGTTATAGAACATAAAATAAAATGTGAATTATCCAAGTTTTAAAGTGAATATTTTTTCAGTTATTGAGTGTGGAAGTGGAGGAACTAGTTCTTCTGCAATAGTTTGAAGATCTTCTCGAAGTTTTACCTGAAAAAAGGTTTGAAATAGTTCTCTTGTACACTGTTTGGCCTCCTAAACGTTATAGAACCACCTTCAATCATGTAAATTCCTAAGTTGAAGAGAGAGAACTGTATGTGGGGTAGTTCAGCTACTCATTCAAGGAAAGAAGTCCAGCTATGTGTATCTTCTCTTACTTTTTTTTGTCTTAAACTTTGAATATGTATCTTATGCTAGAAACTTGTATTTCATGAGTAAGTGAAAACCCACCTGAGAATATATATTTCTGTTTCCCTTGACTTAATTTGAAGACATGTTACTTACTTAAGCTAAAGGCTGATATCTATTTCCTGAAGAATTTGTAAAAACTCACTTAACCTAGGCTTGTTTTAAACCAAAACCAACTGCGGTGATTTTGGAGATCCTACCTCAGTTTATGATATAGCAGATCTGCACACTGTCTTGCTAGAGGACTTTGTCTTGGGCTGGTGAGATACTTGAAGAGGGACAAGGTTCCTTTTTATGTGACTTCCACGTTTTACAAATCTGCTGAAATCAGCAGAGCAGCAGTAAAAGGTACCAAATACAACAACTGTTTTTAATCCGTGATGTGAAACTGTGATTGTAAGGAATTAGATTTCGAGTAAAAGCACACTCCATATAATTCATCAAACAGCAGCAGTGGTAACTATTTTTTTGTCACAAAGTTTTAAAGTAGAAGCAGAGGCCTAGAGGAATGAAAGGCATTGTAAAAACAGATGGCCCAGTGATATGCTTGTGCTTTCTCTGTTACAAAAAGAACTGTTTTTCTCCCCCTGTGCTAGTAAAAATTGCCTGGTCATTATTGAAATTTCTTTTCAAACTGTGCAGAATTTACCTTTGGAGCCTCTTGACAGTCTCCCTGCAGGGAAAGGTAAGGTGGTTCCTGTGGCACGTATGTGGTTGTGTGTCTGGGGCATGTGGAGTGGGTACACAGACCCAGCTCTCCTCCTGGGCAGATGTGCCACTCTGAAAGGCTTGGAATCATACTTCTGTTCCTCAGTAGGACATTGCTAAAATATCCCATTTCTGCAGTATTAGGACCAAGGACAATGAGAAATTTAGAATGCCTTTTTAATGCAGAATAAAAGTGCATTCCATCCCAAGCCCCAAAAGGCAAGCTGTTCTTTCAGGATATTACTCAGATTTCCAGAAGCTCAATGTCTGTAATAGTTTTCCTTGCTTGCTAAAACTCTAGTGAGGCCATTACCATTTAAAATACTTCATTTTACATTTCAAGATTGGCAATTAACATTTAAAATGTGTCTGGAGCAGACAAAACATTATTGTATCTGGAAAATGTTCTTTGCATGTATGTTTCCTTCAATGCATCTTTATTGCCTTAATAAAGTATTTAAACTGCCAAAACTGCTTTTTTGAGTGTAGGAAGGGCAATCTTTTCCACATCACACTCTATCTAAGTTGATAGCATGCTGGTGGAAGATGTAACTTAATAAAAATTACTAACCAGATTTTTTTCCTTTTTTCTTTTTTAGTAGCTAAAATTATCAGTAAATCCTTTTTTGGTATAACTTTTGTTTTATAACCTACACTATTTCTCAATTTTTCTCAAGAATCAACAAATGTCAAACCTGAGTAAATTCATCAACACTAACTATTTTAGAAGTAAAATTACTTTTTTATTATAAATGAAGACATACTAAATAGAATGTAAACATCCTGTTGCAAGAAGATACTTACAGTGTTCTCATGTGTAAAGCTGTATGAAAGACAGGTATCCTAAATAGGAGTCATTCAGCTGTTTTATGATCTTTATACTTGGTTTTTGTAAAGTACTTGCATTTAAGCACAGATGATGGCCTCTGGGCTACTTATTTTGAGGACTGCATGGGAAAAGAAAATTTCTTTTTGCTGCTGGGAAACAGAAATTGTGACTAATCAAATTGTACTGGTATGTATGGGTGAGCAAGATTTTGTAGGGTCCGGGAGCAGGATTCTTGATTCTATCTTGTCACTAATTTTCCAGAAACCCTTAAAAACATTCCTTCTGAAAAAACTGTGGCCATTCTCAGCCTTTCTGATGAGGACATTACACCGACTGGCAGTAAAATGGTGCTGCTGTTGCTTCAGGGAGTGCAGTGCAGCCTGGACATGTGACCTTGTAAAACATAGGTGAGATTTCCCCATGCTACTTTTAACTTCAATAAAATTAGAAGAATTCCTTTCAATTTAATGAACATATATCATAAATATCACTGTCGTTCTAAGCATACCTTGCCATTTTATTTTTGTAAATTCAGGAGGGGCAAAGGTATTAAGTATGGAAAGGGAAGTGCAGACTCTCAGCCTGTAATAACACTATGGCATGTGACATGTTTTCACAAGGAATCATTTCAGACATCAATGATGTCATGTTCATGGCTTCCATCACCTGGAAACTGGCCTGTTAAATCGAGACAAAAAAGTAGGATTTTACTGACTTTACAGCACAGTGGTGTAAGGAAAGTATATGCTTTATATGTGCATCATATATTTTATATGCTTTTATGCTTTCTTTTATTTTCTTTTAAATTTTAGTTACTATTAACACATATGGATGCTGAGATCCTAAAATCTTGTAGTTATAAAAATAAAATGTTGTATTTTTTTAAAATGTGGTAACATATACTGTGCTACAGAAAGAAAAATAAAAGGAGTTTTTCATCTCAAACTCTCTTTTAATTTAATGTACTTCTGACTGGAGATTAAGATACGGAAAAAAAAAACAACCAAGCAATAATGAAAAAATAGGAACTCTTCCCGAGATGTTTGTTGACTAGAATTGATGTGAGGCAGGAATGAGCAAACCTGTCAAAGCCAACACTAAAGTCTTTCCTGCTGTTTCCAGCTTTGCTCTTCTCTTGATGTCTCTTACCCACTCATGCTAACATGATTTTTTTTTATTATGAATGTTGTTTTGCTACTTAAACATATATTTTTTTGCTTGATTTAAAGTTGAAAAATAAATCTAAAAATATTATGGAGAAATGTAGAATTCAGTATGTAAGCTTCTTATATCATTAGCAGATTCCCTTGGACCATATGGTTAAAATGAATGTGAGTCATGAACACTTTCCAGCATTCCTATAGGACAAATGACAGTGTGCAAAGTGCTCACAGTACACATATAAAATAAATTTATACTAAATTACAGAATTTTAAGAAGCCATAATATTAATTTTTGCTCTTTTTTCTTTAAATATGGGTATGATTATTAAGTTTACCGCTCTTGTAAATGCACTTCAACTCCACCAAGCAGAGCTAAGTTGGAAAGCATGAAGCTGGTTCAGAGAAATTATTAGGAAGAAGTGCATGCAACCTCAGCTAAACAAAAAAACTTTAAACTCTTTACATAGTTTGAATTTTTCATTTCTTGTCTGAAAATCTTTGCTAAGCAATTTTAGATTGGATGTCAGGACAGAGATATGGAAACTTTAAATACAGCAGAATCTTTAAATTAGGGAACAGTAAGGATAAACACACTCATATTCAGAAATTATTCACATTTTCCTTTGCTCAGTATCTGTCTTCGATGAAAATAATTGAGTCTCTTAGGATGCTTTTTTTTCATAGTTAAACTGCAAAGTGTTTTGCAATGGAGATGAGTTTCATTGTTCCCTTCTGAACAGGGGAAGGATAGCACAAGCAGATGATAAGACTTTCCTGGCACAGTGGCAGAGCAAGGGACAAACTCAGGGGTGAGTTCTTCAGGCGGGTACCTTCAGTCCAAAGGCAGTGCTTCCATTGCAATAATTCTGCAAGTGAATTTTTTTTTTTTAGTGAATCATACATTTCCTGGTTCTTGTCTATCTGAAGTTTGATTGGCATAGGTTTTACTATATAGTTTATTCACAGATCAGTCTATATTCTTACTTGTGATTTGAGTGGTTTCTTCTGAAAGTATGTAATATATATATATAAAATATATATCTAAAAGCCAGTTTAAAGGTGTAGGATGTTTTGCATGCACTGCAGATATGACCGTGTTATTGTTTCAATTGCATATGTATGCTCCCTGTGACTACAGAATTACATAGTCACAGAATAAAAACCACAGTCAAAGGAATCCAGACTGCTTATTTTTATACTTACTGATATCCCAGGGAAGAAGGTAAAAAGCAGTTTATAAAACCTGGACAAAAGAAGGATGTAACTTTTTTTTGTACTCCCTTGGGCTGAATCTCAGCTGAAATAACTGACAGTTTTTGGACTTACTGAAGGAAATGATGAGTGAAGATAAATATCCAGATGTTTGCTAGCCAGATGTGTAAGGTTACATTTCGGAGAGCATGAATTCTCTACCTGTGTCGTCTGAGAAGGAAGTTGTAAATAGTAAACATGCTGTATTTTTATTTCTACAGTTTGGGGGAAAACCAGGGTTCAAAGTAAAACTTTGTTTTGTCTTCAATGTAGTGTCTTAAGAACGGATGTAGGTTGAAAATGCAGATTTGCACAGCATGCAAGTGGGATTTTTTTAATAGCCATTATGTCTGCATGGCTAGCTTAGCACCCTTTGTGCATTGTTTTTAGTTCAGGGGAGATGCAGCTTAAGGAACTGTCTTAATTTTCCAGCCGTAGGATAGAGGTGTGTCAAGTCACTGAAAGTTTTGTATTTTCTATTCCCATGTTTCAAACTTATTATTTATGACAATAAAAAATTTAAAGCCTGACTTTTTCCCCTCTTTCCCCTGCCTACACTAAGTCTCTCCCTTCCCACCTAACACAGATCTGTTTCTTTTCAAATAAATTGTTGGAAGCGGCTGCCTGCTCATACAGCAGCACAGCTCATCTCAGCTTGTGCTTGCTCTCAAACTTGGGAAGAGGAAAGAAAAGTCTTGTTAAAGTCAAGTAAATAACTTAGCTGCTAGGCAGTAGGAAAAATATTGGATTTGATTGTGTATTATTCCCATATGGGTGAGATATATTTAAAATTGAAAAGGAAACCAGCTCCCTTAAAACTTAAAGTGACAGATTTTCAAAAATTGGCAGCCAATTTTCGCCTATAATTGTACTTAATGTGGAAGGGATTTTCCTCTGCTGATGAGGGATAAGAGGGTCTTGCCACCATACTAGCAGTGTGGCAGAGGAGGCCCCTTCCAGCACGTAAAATTTGCTGGCCAGATATTTCTCCACTTCCTTGGGCTAAATATCTCCTGTGGGCTGGAGACTGCCTCAGTGCATGGGAGGTGATGAACTCATTTATGTGAACTCCCCACTCCTTAGGAGCTCCAAAACAAGCATGTCAAGAGTGAAACTTTAAAAACAAACAAACAAACAAACAAACAAACAAACAAACAAACAAACAAACAAACAAACCAAAAAACCAAAAAAAAGCTACACAAAACAAAAGACCAAGCAACCAACGCAACTTTTAGACAGGGTTATCCTTATGGACAGGCAGTGTTGCAACATGTTGCAGCATATTCTAGCACTGCAAATTGCCTTGACTGGCATTGCCTATAATTTTAAATGCAGGTGCCCGAAAGGGTTTTTATTTATGTGCTTATGTAGAATTATTTTTGTGTTCCCATTCTGCGAGTATATAAACATTAGAAAGTATAATAGCCATCTAATTACAGGAGCCCAACCTTTTCCTCCCTAGAAAAAATAAAGAGCTTTCAGAAATACTTGTTTCAAGGACACAGACTTTCCAACACCAAATTTCTTCAATGACTTACTAATTTCTTCTCAGTCATTTATGAGAATAAATAGGCTCTGGAACATGACCTGAAGATTGGCTGTTGCAAGGATGTAGAGATAACTTGTCTCAATTTCTGTATAATGCTCAAAACATTGCTGGAAAGTGTTATGTGCTCAGGACGAGGAAAGATGTTAAAAGGTGCAAAGAGAGTGTGGAAGTATCACCAGATGCAATTCTTGCTGAGTCTTTGCATACAAAGAGGGAAGGGGAGCCGTTTAGAAGATAGAACAAGAAAGAGAGATGGAGAGTGACCATGAAGAAGAGGTGACTATAGAAGTGGTATAATTCTGTTCCTGGGAGTTCAACCCTGCTCCTAGGATAGCTGCTGCTCCCCATGAAGAGAGACCAAATTGCTATGCTCTGGGAAAAACCCCTTCAGCTAAAGGCTGAGTAGCCAGGTGGCACTTGGAAGCTAGCCCAGCCCATCACCGCACCTATGGTGGCAACGCAACTCCCAGGGGAGGCAGGGGCTCTGGACTCTGCCACCGACTTGCAGCTGTGGTTTCCTCTTGCAGGTGGGGGAATGGGAGAACAGACTGACAATCTGTTGTTCAGATTTGCTAGTCAAACTGGTAGTTTCTCAAGCTTGTCACGGTGGTTTATCTTCATGTGTTGCCAGGTCTTACAATATCATCCCCTCTCTCAAGAACTTTTTTTTGTCGTGTTGGCTTTGAAATAATTCTGAGAATATTTTTCCTTGGCTTTGATTTTTGTGCCTATAGGATACACTTTTTCTGCTTCTTGGAATGAAATAATTTTTGTAGTAGTGGAAAGGGTCTAGACTACAACAGTTGAACCATGAAGGAATTTTAGATATCATGACAATTAGAAGGAAAAGGCTGGGACAGGCAAAGTGGGGTGTGTTCAGATAGGAAAATACTATGGATCTGTCTGTGTAAATGGGATATGGAAGCATTTCTGGATGGAACAGAAGGATGTGATAGAAATCAGCAGGCATTGAGGCAGTACAGAGGAATGTATGCAGAGTCAGGAGTAAGGAAATTTATGACGGATTGATTTATGGCTACTGTATGGCAAAGTAAAGGGATAAAGCCCTATCCTGTAGAAGCTGTTAGAGGGCTTGATGTTAATTACAAAATTAGAGTTTGCAGCAAAAATGAAGGAAACTCCTCTTTTTATATTAAACACTAAGAAACCCTGTATTATTTTTCATACAGCTAAGATAACGCTTTTGCCATTAAGTTGGGCAGCCCTGTTTGGTCTGCTGAAAATACTCTAGTAGTTTCCCAAATAGTTTTGCTTCTAAAGTTCATGATTGTCAAGAAAATATAATGATTTTCCTATGTTCAGAACTAGCAACAGTAGTGTTTAGTGGGTGAGTTGGGTAAAATAGCCCTCTACACTGTCACGGAGGAAAAGGCAATGGCAAGTACTAAAAGACTATATTTTATGTATACTATGTATATTATTCTTGTATACTTCTTAGCTCTTTGGAGAGATCTGAGATTTTTCATTTGCTTATGTTCAATAAAAGGCTGAATTAATATTTTTTAGTTACATACAGATTTATATCTATTAGTCAAGTAACACAAGCATCCCTTGAGAGATGGGCTACTGAGCATTAATGTAATTGCTGAAAAGTTTCACACATTTTTTTTAGTTGGGAATAATACCCAATATGTAGTGGGGTTTTGTGTGAGGTGATAGCACAACATTTTACATATTAATCAAAATAATTCACAGAGCTTACTTCATCTTCCACTCTAGTAGGATATGGTTACTACACAAATAACTTTAGGACAGGAAGTAAGAATAATACTGTAATTAACTGAAATTGCAGGGGAACTTAGGTAGTGAGAATGTAATTATGCAATGCAAAACTCAGTCAGGAAACAGGATTAACTTTCCTGTTCTTTTGAAAAATGCCAGATGATTGCTAATATTTATAAATGGTTTTTACACATCAACTGAGTGATGATGCCTATGACAGAGGAGCTGCCTTTAAAATTATGCTAAGCAGTTAGTTCCTCTCTGACTCAGTGATAAAGATGCTTCCTCCAGGAGCAGCTGTTAAATTTCCTTCTTGCAACACAGATTTCCTTAACGGTGTCACATCCAAACATCAGCCCAATCTCTGGTAGTTTGTCAGGAATAATTTGATTGCAGTATACCTAAAGTGAAGTCAAATTGAAAATGACTGAGTAGAACTGTTTTATTTTAGAAAAAAAACCCCAAAAGTGCATGTTGTGTCTATGTTATGTCAGACACTGACAGAGGAAAGTTCAGCGTGGCAGGTACTGGCTTAATAGTGAAATGCACAGTTACCTCTAACTTTCAAAGGGTTACTGGACCCCTGCTAACTCTGGTAGAAATTGTTTATATAACCTGAATCATTGCCGAAAGTGTTTGCCATGTGGTTCAGAAGTAGCACGACAGAGGTAAAGTCAGAAATAAACTGTGCCAGAAGAAATAGAAAACAGGATTAGCTACTGAGTAATGACAACTAAAGTACAAATGCAGGGCATCATACCTAGTTCAGGAAGAAATTCACTGTATGTGTGATTTGTTCCAAAGAGAGCTTTGCAATGCTAATTGAAAGCAAAGTGTTGCAGGCCCTAAGTGTGACTCAGGTGAATGCTGTATTGGCAGCAGCCTTGAATGCTAAATATTGGCACGGTCAAATGAGCCAGAGTGTAGTCCTGCTGTATGGTATTGATTTCCATACTTGAATCACAGCAACTTTAATTGTAAGCCTGATGTTATTCTCAAGGCAATTCACCTTTGATTATTTTGTTTACTTATTGTTTATAAAATTTTGTTTGCAATACTTCTAAGGATTTGAAATTTAAATCGTTGACAACTATGTTAAACTTTGAAAAAGTTTACAGTTGTAAGCTATTTTGAGACTGGTATTTATTTTAAAGTAAAAAAAATCTTTTTCTTCTAAATTACTATTCTATCCATAACTGAGAGTTATTCCATGAATTCTGTACAATCCCCCAGGGTGATGCACTACATTTACAACATGATGCTTATTAAATGCTATTTTGTAAAAGAGGGCATGATGTAATACTGATTACAGTTTAGTATAAAATACTTATAATACTGTAATCTGATAGTACATATATACATATATATTCGTATAAACGAGAATATTATTTGCTATGCAAATTAAAATTGTTAATTCTACACCTAATTTTACCAAATTGACTATGTTAGTCTACAGGGAAAAATCTCAGTAAATCCTCTGCCCTCTTAATGATCTCGAGGGATTTGTTTTGCTATTGACGTGTATTTGGGTGGAAATAAGATTTCAGTAAGCTGCGTTATTTATGTTACACGCTTAAGGGCCAGTCTTTCTGATCAGTTAGCATCCTGAACTCAGGGTCTGAGTTGTGACAGTTCTGTACCTTGCTTTAAGTAAAGGTTAAAGTAACCGAAAGGTTACTTCTGCCTTTTTGGGTTCCCACAGTGGTGAGCAGATCAGCAGAGAGATACAGAATGTTAATCCTTCATACTCACTAAAGTATGTCTGACATCATGAGCTTAGTTTTTCAGAATTTCTTAGGGAAATACTTGCCAAGACTGTAAAGAAAATGTTTTTACAGGGAGCCTTACTTTGTCCTGACATTTATGCAAGGACACAATTCGCCATGAACCTTTTAGTCTTCCTCTTCCTTCAGAGCATAATGAAAGGAGCCTATTCATCCCGGTCTCTTGGCATTTTTGTGGAAAAATAATAGTTCAACTGCACAGCCCCACTCCTCATCTGAAATATGAGTAAGCCCTGGAGCTGAAACAATCTGTGCCCACTGCATATTTCTACCAGGTCATTGGACCATTGCCATTGTTAATAAGGTTGAACCCAAACCCACAAATGAAAGAAATAGATAAAACTGCTTATAAAGTATCAATGCTTATAGTATAAATATACAAAAGATCATGTTAGAAAATGTATTTTGTGTAGCTGTTTATTATTACATTAGGTTTTAAAATATTTACGTTTACAGAAATGGCCCTCACTCATTTTGTAGTTGGGGAATATTCCTTTGGGAGCAATGGCAGGATGTTTTCTGTTAACCTCATTTATTTTATTTTAACTAGAAAAGGAAAAGCTTTTTTAGCCAATTTTTTTTTTCCTCCCTGTAGCTAGGTAATAAACTTGTATCTAAAAAAACACTTGCTAGAAAGTGCTGTTATCTGTTTAAAATTTACGGAAACACTGTATTTTAATGGTACAATAACTAATGCTCAATTATAGAGGAATTCCTCCGGAAGAACAAGTCACGACTGCAAGTGCCAAATAAATCTAGTGGTGTGACATGGATAGTAAAATTTCATAACAATAGTAATGTGAGGGCAATGTTTTCAAAGCAGAGTGTGTTGATAGTACTACAGCCGACCTGGCCATGTAGGTTTTGTATGTATGTGAGGTATGATATTACTAAATCATTGAGGGTTGAACAGGTTGACTTACTGTATATTAGGAGAAAAGTCATGAAATTATATCAGGATTAAGAACTTAAAAGACAAAATGATGTTATGGCTGTATGATTGTATATAAAATGTAAGGAAAGACTCATGTTTCTTTCAAAAACCTGTCTTTCTTCAGATTGGTACTCCTACATGCAGTGTTGTAACCCAAATGCATGACCCTCAAAAGTAAGCAAAACACTTCTGTAATGCCCTATAAGAAGAAAGAATATTTAAAAATTGAAGGTAAGAGATCAGTGAGGAGACCCCTTTTCAAAATAGGAATATTATCATATCTAATAAATTTAATAACTGCATTGCTACAGGAAGTCTCCAGGTATAACATACAGGAGAAGAGTTACAACTTCACTGCTACTGTAAGTTGCAAGACTGCTACTGTGACTAGAATTGGAGTTAGCAGGGAAATGGGTAAAATTTTTGGATTCAAAATGTCCTCCATGTTCTTGTATTTTTTCCCCTAAAGATTCTTAAATCTTAAAAAGTGAAAGTTGTTGTTTTCAGAGCAGGTATCTATGTTTAAGTGCTTATATTTTTACAAGATATTTAAGAGAACTAAATATTAGTTTATGCTTTTAGATAATTTAAAAAGTATTTATGTTGCTGAGAAGTTTTGGATACAAACCTGCAACAAAATTTAATGCTATTATTTTATTAGATGCGAATGTATTTGCTTTAAAGTTCTGAGAAAAGATATTCCATACCTCTTTTACTGTTGTGATTTCATTTTCTTCCAGAGCATCTGGTAAAAATGCAAAGCTGACTTCGGAAGGAAGTCTGTTGCTCATTTACATTATGGAAATATGGTGGATTAAATAAGCAAAGTTTTCTTACAATTTCAGATTTCCAATTAGATGAGACAGTCCTGGCAATAGAAAACATATTTTTTTATGAAATGAGATTAATTGTTTTAGGAGTTTAGGGGTTTTAGATGAGAGGTTTTTCATTGTTTTCATTTAAAAAGTGAAACTTTAATTTTCTAGTTGACTGAAGCCATGTCAGATTTTGTAGGAGTGTGATTTCCAATAGTATAAATTCCATATAGGGTGCAAAAAATAAGATTTTTTTTTTTCTTTAAGAAGCTGAAGAAATGAAGGACCGGGCAATTCACTTTACACTTCCTTATTGAACATAGGTACCGTAAGAAGTATAAATAAAAATATTATCTCAGAAGTAACTCATCATTTGGTTGCTGGAAGTATTAATTCCACAGCACAGCACAGGGAGTAATTACTGCAGTGAATGGTTGTTTTTCAGCGTCTTGGATATGATGATGGCACTGGCATTTTGAAAGAACATGTGTAGAATTCAAAACTGGTTTAACAGAATGTATTTAATGTTCAATCATGTATTAATTTAAAAATAGTAAGTAATCATTCTATAACGAGTTCCAAATCCTAGATTTTAAAATTTGAGATGCCAAAATTAATTTTCAAGGTGTATAAGTCTATGGAAATAGCATCATTTTGAGAGGAGGTGCTACACAGAGCTGGTATTTAACTATATCTGTTTTGGTGAGTATGGTTGTGTGTGCGTTGGCAAGAATTGCAATTAGTGTCTGAGAGCTGGTTACATTAGTACCACAGTGGCATAACTCTCCACTAGTGCTATGGGTCAAGTGAAAAACCCTTCCATTGTTCAGAGCTCCAACCACTTTGGAAATTTGAAAATTAGGTGACCTGAGAAAAAAGTACAAACACAGCTGACTTTGTGGTGGAGAAAATAAAAGAATGGCAAAGAAAGGCTGAATTTCTTAGGAAGGTGTTTCTAGTTTGCCTGACTTCTTTGGAAGAGAGACTGTGAACTGTTGCAGAGTTAAGACTGAGGAGGGTTACTGCTGTTGCTTGAGAAGTTAGGGTGTCATTTGAGTTGGAGCCTCGTTTACGTGTGGAAAAGGTCAACGGAAATGTTATTGGGGATGTGCTGAGACTCTAGCACTTCCCTGCTGGCTTAGGAGGGAAGGCCTTTCCCTCACTGCCCTGTGACTTGTAATGTACTTTACATCCAACCATAGTGGAGGAAGTATGGAAAAGTCATCTTTGCAGGAAAAAAAATTTTTTAACCTGTGCACATTTAATAGATGGCTATTTTTATATGCTTGTGACGTTATAAATATATGGAATAATTTCTATTCTAAAATGTTTACTTGAGACAAATGAAAACCTTTAGACACTATGAAGGGTGAGGCCACTAGGGTAATAGAATGTATTGTTTCTTAAAAATACATCTTTAAAGTTGAGTCATACAACTGTTGAATGGAAAACAACTTCTGATAGTCAATGTCCTGAAACTCTTGAGAGCATCCCTGTGATTTTCTGTGTATATATTAGCTTCAACTGCTGCTAAATTTTACAGCTATTGAGTTGCGCATATGAAAATTATAGCCATAAAAAAACGCCTAAAGATTTTTGTAGATAATATTAATGCTACAGTTTTTTAATGCCACATTCAATATATTTTTAATTGTGTTTAATTTTGAAACAAGATTTTTTTTTTTAAATTATGTTGGTGATATCCTCAGTATGAAGATCTCTTAAACCAGAACCAGAACTTTCCGTTTGCCACCCCAAAGTGAATTGCCAGTCACGTATTCAGGTCATATCTTGGAAGTCATGGACTTGTGAATCACTAGGCTCTGCTTTTTTGGTGGGATAACTTCTAGGGTGAGATAAATCGGTACACTGAGATAAACCAGAATATGATGGAATTTTCTAATTCACTGGATTGACCCTATGCTATGATCCTGAGTCAGTGTGAGGATTAAAAGAATATTGATAGATCCATATTTGACCTGAGCATCAATATCTGCTGGTTAAGGGAGAAAAGTAGTATTTTCTCATGCCCAAAGCGAAAAACCTAAAGAGTGCTTTTTTCCATGAGGGTCTGAAGAATGTTCTCTCCTATAAAATAACTATGTTCTGTTTTAATTGCTCTTGTGGAATTAACTGCTGCTCATGGGGACATCCTTTACCTAGCCAGTTTGTTTCTGATAGCCATGGAAAAACAGCTTATTGCAAGCTCTAAGCCTCTGACAAAACAGAGTTAGTTTGTGTTAAATTTTGCTGTCTTGGTTTGCAGTATGCAAAAGAGCTAATTGCCAATTATCTTGGGTAATTCTACACAACCTGTGGTCCCCTAGGAAAGTCTTCAGACTTGGTGACTTATATTGCTTTAAGCAGGAATGTATGCCCGCTCTGAAAGCATCCTGTGCTGGCTGCTGTTTCACTGCCTATGGAAAAGTTTGACTATGGATTAGGGGAACATACCTTAAATCAACCTCCAAAATTTATGTTGCACAGAATCATGAGTAAGCTTTTGGGAATGGTTTTAATTAATGAATTAATTAAAATTATGTAGCGGGTACATAATTGCTACTATTCTCTTTGTAAAGGTAAGCTGATTCAAAAATTTGTTTCATAAAAGCATTTTTGTACATGTAAAATGGGTCAAAAGAGAGAAAAATATGGTTTTGTACAGCACGAAGGTTCTTTTACAATTGCTGGGTTCTTGCTTGATAGCAACGTGTGCATATATTTCTGAATGACTTTTCCAACTGCTCAGTGTTCAGGGTGAGTTTATTATGAAATATTAAAGTACCATTAATGTCCTCTGAGCAAAATAACAGCTTTTGTGTGGGGTCAATGTTAATTTGATTCTTTCCTTACTGTTAAAGTTGTCCATCATGTGAAGGATTTGCTTCACTGATCTATCCTCTCACTAGCCAAAAAAAAAAAAAAAAAAAGCCAGCACATTCTAATTTAAGACAGGTTAACTCCCATTTCTGTACACAGTAAATGGACATGGCAGGGACAAAATCTTCATTCCTTCTGTCTTATTAAACTTTGGAAGCAGTAGTCTTTAGTTTAATAAAGGCCCTGTCCTCCAGCTGGATTTGTGAAAGGAAATGCTCCCACACAGAGCTGATTTGAAGCTAATGCTTCTTTTATGTGAACATGTTATACTTAGATCTTATGGCACTTGATACAGTGAATACAATCTACTAGTCATCAGTATTTTACAAAAGTGAACAGTTTAGTCTGTGATGTCTCAATACTCTGTCGTATTACAGACTTCTATTTATCATTTAAATTATTTGCACTGTATAGTGCTCAGGGTTTCTTTATGTTGTTGCTTTCTATATTCACTGCAAAACTTAATTTAAAGTCCTTATGCCTTTTGCAGTAAATGACCAATAAATGCTTCTTGCACATTGTTCAGTTTATAGTAGAGAATATTCCTTTCTTATTGGTAATTGCACAGCAGATTATTATGTGGTGAAAAAAAATCCATTCTTTTCCTAAGGCAGAAACCCAAGTTCCTGTCTGTTTTGCGGATGTTAAAAATCCCTTGACACTCAAAGAAGAAGAGTGGGAGTATTAACTCTCAGGAACCCTTGGCTGAGTATTCATGAAAAGAGTCTTTCTCCTCCCAGCACAGGGGACTAAACTTGTTAGGAATGCTTACTGTGAAAGAAACACTTTATGTAATCTTAATAAATGAAATAAATTTAAGAGCATTTTCTTAAGCAGGAGGGGAGGATTGGGAACAAGTTCAACTTTTTATTTTATTAAGAAATATACAGAGAAGGACAGATTATCTGAGGATTTGTCCAAGCTTCTAAGCATGAACTCCTTTGGAGAAAATGACTGTAAAAATAATTTTTCCCTACCTATTTTTAATATTTGATAGCTGCAGTGGAAAAAAAACCAAAACATTTTTCTCTCTTTTAAATGATATATGCAATGAATAGCCAAACCACTTGCACTGTAAAGTGCATAAGAGCCTTGGAAGTAGCTTTTAACATGGTAGCAAAAAACTCCCTTAATTTTTAGAAATGACAGGAGTTTTTCAGTCAGGGTGACCACTCTACATAATGAAATATTAGGGACTGGCACATAAGAATAAAGGGACTTGCACTGTAATTGAGTAGAATCAGAGCCCCTAAAATCCTTTTATAAGTCCACCTTGCAAAATTTTACGGATTTTGCAGATTTGCAAACTTTTCCTAATATGCAAAGGTATAACCCCACCAGTTACAAGAGTCAAGGCTTCATAAACCTGAAGTGGTTTTTAGAGATGTGGGTTGTCCCAGCTGACACGGGCCTGGCAGGCAGCAGGAAACGGGGCTACCGTGCCTATGGGAATCGCTGGCCGTCCTCGCTAGAGCCGAGGGCTTTGTGTGCGCCGGTTGTTAAGACAAACAGGGAAAGCGAGTGCCAAGAGAGACCGCCCTGCCGAGCTGTGGATAGATGTTATTGTTTTTAAGAAGAAGCCCTCTGGTGATATAACAGGGCCGACCCTGTTAGCGGAGGCTTCATAAATCTTTCTCAAGTGAAAGTTCCTGGCTGCGCAGGTTGGAGGGCAGACAAAAGAATCAAAAGAGCCAGGATGTGAAGTCTCTGTACTGTACATGTGAGCGCTGCCTATGGGACTCTGCAATAATACAACAATGGCCAAGATTGCAAGGCACAGCTTCAGTTCACTGCCTGCTTTCAACTGCTTCTAATAACAGTTTTAATTTTAGATTCCTCATGGCCTTCTGCATAAAGTTTTAAAACCATAACAATTCTTTAGCAAGAGAAAAAGAATGAAATACCATTGAAATAGCAGCTTAGAAAATTCTCTCCTTTCTCTCTTAGAACTATAGTAGTAATTAAATATGGTGATTAGAATAGAAAATGCGAAAAGAGTGGCTACAATATTAATATATTCAATTCACTTTGACTTTCCACACATTTGCTGTGCTGTGGTGAAAAGATCTTTATATAATATATTACCTGTCAACCTACAGGAGACCTTTTTAATCTTGTTATCATCTGTTAATCATTTGAGTTAGATGCTTTGCAGTACAGGACCTTCTCAAAGCTGACTGAAGAAGCCTCCTTGGAGCATACTGATGACATGCCAATCTCACAGTCTTGAATGAAATTGAGAAACTTTCTTTGTGGTTAATATTTGCACCTGTTCAAACAATATATATGTCTATGGAATATACATATCCTCTCTTACTCAATCAGTACTGAAGCCATAGACCTTGGTGTTTGCCAGCTGTGTACTGGTGACCCTGTAAATGGAATAGACACTTGTAGGTCCAAAAATCACAAGAGTTCAGCTGTTTGAGCTAACTGAGTTTACAGTACCATTTAGGTGGGTTTGCATTGCAGCAGGTATTAGAGATGACATAGTCCTTAATTCTAGGTTGTACCTGAAGCTTTTCTTTTATGCCTCTGTGCCATTGTACATAAACAGAGATTAGTTGTGTTACCCTGAAATTAATATTTCTTGTGTAAGAAGAAAGGGAAGACAGAGGAGTGAAAGTATAATAATTAGACAAGTATGCAGGGCCAGCTTGAAAGCCATTGGAATTGAAGAGGGAGACTCTTACATTTTTGTACTTGAAGCTGGGACAGGAGCATAATGCATGTTGGTAGAGTTCATGTGCTGTATTATTTCTAGGGCAAGTTCTCCTTTCTTTATTTGCTATTTTAACATTTCAGCATTCCCCCAAGTGAAAACCTCACATGAGGTGAAACATAATGAAAGCAAATGAGGAAGTCTTGATTGGCTTTGCAATTTGCTTAAAGTGTTGGCAAGAGCTTTGATTAAGAGTTTAAATTCACACAGGTTTAATCAAAAAGAAATTAAAATCCCATAAAGAGGCTGGTCAGGATTCCCTTACAGAAACCAGAATTGTCAGCGAAAGCTAATTTTCTGTGTTTATATCAAGACCAGGAGAAAGGAGTGAAAAATAGAGAACAATGGGCAGTTGAAGTGTAATTAATACATGTCCATAATGTACTCACAGAAAAGAGAAAAAATACTACATGTTGTAGATCTGTGAGCTTAAGGCAATGCTAGCCAGTGGAAGACCCAGCCTGATCTGTTTGACAGAAAGACATATCTCCCTGGCAGGTGAGCTATGAATGAATGAGGACAATCCTAGCAATGGATAGGGGGTGGACTTAATGTTCCTCCACTGTGAAGCTGCCCAGACTTTATCTCTTTCTGTTACAACCTATGCTCTCTTGTTCATTAGTTCAGAAAATTCTTACTCTACATGTTGAAAAATTTTAGGCAACATATCAGACCTAACCAAAATCAGACTATATTTTTCTCCTTATGATTGAGTCATCATTATCAGGAATGGAAGTTCTACATTGCTGTGCACTGTAATTACATACCAGACAATAAATTGAAAAGTAGTCTAAGAAGTTCACATCAGAAGAAAAAAAGTGGGAAAAATAAGAAAAAAATGGCAGGAAGATTCTCTGCGTTAAGAAGCCAGTCACATTCTTGTATGTTATCTTTTACAGCCTAGCCCACAGGAAAAATGTTATTTTTGAAGTGAAAGAGAGCATTTCAGGAAAATAATTTCATTGTTTCACAAGTAAAGATGGAATTTTTTATGCTACTCGTTGGTACTTTATTTTTGGGGCCTGAGCCTCCTACGTACAGCAAAATTCACAGAGAACTGAAAATAATATGGCCCAATAAGTCTCATTGTAGATTCCCTGACACCCCTGTGCTTTCAAGTCTGTATCAATTTAAAAAAATCCCTTTTCTAGTGTTTGAACTTAATTATGGAAAATTTATATGGAAAATAACCCTAGTAATTTCACTAGGATAATGTTAATACTGGGATAGCTCATAATTTACCTTTTAAGGGTGTCAGCTTTTAATGTATTTGAAGCTCTTTTGTATTTTTGGCAGGTATTTCACAGTGGTAATTAAATTTGAAATATGCCAAATGTTAATGAACTCTGCACAGACAATAGCTTATAGTAATAAGGAGAAAATCAAGGTCCTACGTATTGGCATGTATGTTACTACCATACTGGGAGATCTTTATTTTATCCAGCTACAGACCTCTTCAATTATGGGGAGAGTAATCGATAAATTGTGTGCTAGTAACAACTGTTCCATGTATCACATCATATTTCTGTATTTCAGTTTCCAACAAGGGTAGAAGGTCCTCATGTTTTATTATACTGAACTGTACCTGTTTGGTTCTCAAAGCCAGGTTAGGAGGAGTTGTGTTCCAATTCACAGTAATTGCAATGACAAAAAAAAAAAAAAAAACCAAAAACCAAATGACTTCCTTCTGCCAAAGGAGAACAAAACAAGGCATTGAACAGAAAAATCCATTTACCCATTGTTCTTACTTCCTCAGTGTCTGTGGCCCTACTATGGAATTGCAAATTGTGCAAAATAAATGACAATCATTTTAAGAAATCTTCAGAACTAAACCACTCAAATGATTGTCACTGTCCCTTAAAAGAGTCAAAGGTGCTTTTGACAATAACAGTCTAGATGCTTTCACATTGGGGTCTGAAATATATAGACAAATTTAGGAGGACACCATTTTTATAGACAGTTGCTCCCAGTTTATGTTGTAGGCTGTAGATACCATATATGAATGCATATACTGTGTGGGATTCTGCAAAATAAAATGACTCTTTAAATCCTGTGAAAAATGGGCATGGCCCATCAGCAGCTTTCAAGTATATGTTCATTTAGTAAGTATTCAGAAAATACCAGGCATGTCAAGTCTTGCTTCGACAACAAGTTTCTTGGAGTTGCTCAATACATTGTTTGTGAGTAAAGCGATGAGGTTAGAAGGAGGAACCAAAACAAATGCAGAATAAAATGGCTTTTGATATGCTTTCTATCCAACATTTAGGTAGCCAGTCTTAAGAGTTGAATGAAGAAAGAGACCATCTTGAGTTAATCAATGTAATTGCTAGAGATTTAAATACTGTTGCACACAAGTAATTTTTTATTAAAACTGATTTGTGAGAGTCTGCACTTAATATAAAAAGCAGGCTTTTCTGCTGGCATGGGAGTGAGAACAGCAGCGTGATCTATGATGACAGCACGTGACATGTCCAGTGTTCTAGGATCCAGTGGTTGTTTTGCTTGGCCAGTGTCACACAGCAAATTCCATAGGATTTTGTACCCCATTGACTGTGCTGGTGACAAGATCTGAAGTCACTCAGCAGACAGAAAATCAACAGCTATTCAGCATATTGCTTGCATGTGCTTGACTCTACTGCTTTCTGTAAGGTTTATTAGCTGCTTTCATTATTTTTTTGTACTAAGCATTGCATTTTCTGATCCAGAACAAGTTTAGACAGCTATAAAAGGTGATTTTGTGCTGTTTTGTATGGTTTTAACTGTGTTTAAAAGTAGAAGCACATGAGTCTTTTTGAGCTGCATTGATTTTAATGAGTTTTCAACAGCTCATCTTGGGTTTTTTTTTTAAAAAACATTGCAATTCTAGTGTGAAATCTCCTCCCTAAAGCATCTCAGTGAGTTGTTCATATTACACTGTAAAATAAGAGATTTCCCTTTTCTTCCTTACTTGCAAATGTTGGCCTACTGTTTGTTTCTCAGTATTTGAAAAAATTTCCCAAATACCCATGTTTGCTTTAAATAATGGATCTTCTATGTCTGCACCTGTGAAAAAAAGACAGAGAACTGGAGTTAAATTCTCAGCCATTAGCGACCGAAACTCCATTTTGATCTGTACAGTGATTCATATATAATGTTTTTGTATGGCCCTTACAACTAGAATATCTCGTTACTTCACAAATGATATAAAATATTTCCTCCCAAGGGGAGATTTTCTTTTCATAGTACCTTTTGCAAACACCAGTGTAAAAATAAAATTATGTATATTTAAATACATCTTTCATTTCAGTGTTTGTTGAAAGACAACACACTTTTAAAGACAAAACCAATTTCATTGTATATGCTGCCTTCATTGGCAAATGATGTGCTCCTAGGAAACCGAGAAGCATTTTGAAGTATCATTTAATGGATGACTTTTTGCCGTTATACTGATCCTTATTTTAATTTATGTGTAAAAAGCTGCTGTCAAGAGAGGGCACATATATACTGGTTAGATTAAAGTTGCTTTTTCAGTAAGCAGTAATTCATGAGTGCCAGTTAAAATGAGTGATTTAACTCTTCAATGAGAAAGGATGTCAAGAGGTTTCTTACTGTGAAAGGCCCAGGCATTGTTTTTGTGTTGCATGTTTTGGTGCCACGTGTATCATGCCTTTTCTCTTAACATCTTTACTGTCCATGGTGGGAAGCAGCAAACAAGTGCTGGGAGTTATTCTGCTCCTCCCACTCATTTGGCCCCCCACAACAAAAAAAAAACACATCCGTGTAAGGCCATCCCTTGGCCAGCAGGTTGAGGGAGACGATTCTCTTTGCTCTGGAGAGACCGCACCCGGTGTAGTGCATCCAGCTCTGGGGCCCGCAGCGTAAGAAAGACATGGACCTGTGAGTCCAGAGGAGGGACATGAAGTTGATCAGAGGGATGTTGTACCTCTCTGACAATGAAAAGCTGAAAGAATTGGGGTTGTCCAGCCTGCAGAAAAGTAGGCTCTGGAGTGACTTTTTTCAGCCTTTCAGTACCTAAAGGGAGCCTACAAGAAATCTGGAGACGAACTGTTTCCAAGGACATATAGTGATAGGACAATGTAGGGAATGGCTTCAAACTGAAAGTTTAGATTAGATATAAGTAAGAATTTCTTTCCTGTGAGGGTTGTGAGGCACTGGAATAGGTTGTCCAGAGAAACTATGGATGCCCCATCCCTGGAAGTGTCCAAGGCCAGGTTGGGTGGGGCTGTGAGTAACCTGGTCTAGTGGAAGGAGTCCAGGGGTTTGGAACTTAGATGATCTTTAAGGTCCCTTCCAACACAAACCATTCTATGATTATATGATTTTTTTTTTTATCCCCTCTCCCACTGACTCAACATATGAATATTTTGTAGGAGCACCTGTATTACTGTTACTCATATTTGATTTCTTCATAAGGAACACTTGGCTATGAGTAAGCCCATACCAATATTCAAAGGAAGAAGTGTAGGTGCCTAGGTTGGTTTTTAACAGTCTGAAACTTTGTACAGATGACGAATGAGCTGAGAATGGTCACTCAAAGAAGACCATAAAAAATATGTGTTCAGGGAATTAAAAAAATTAATTCAAAGCATGCTGGAGAGCAGGGTACCTTTAATGTGAATATATAGACACATCTCTGAAACTTTTTTTTGTGATTTTCAAACAATCTGTCTTACTTTGTACAAGATCTTTGGCTGCAGTTCTGTGATGAGTTTCAAGAGATAGTTCTATTATTTTTTGGTTGGTCTTCAAGTGTGCAAAATGGTTGAAATTATTAGCTCTTCTACAAAGACAAGCAATTAAAATCTTGAGTTGCATTTTGGAGGCAGTCTGGATTCACAGTCTTATCTAGGACTGGATGAGATTCACAGTCCAGGGATCTCTGCACCTACTCAACTGTTGCTGTTTGCACTGTAACCAGCACCTCTTGCCATCACACCAGGGAGCAGCACGTCAGTCATCTGTATGCAACAGGATGGCTTACGTTCTTTAAGTAGCAGCCTTTCAAGTGAGGAGTCCTGCTTTCCCATCTAAGGTACAGATCTTGGGACTGCAGGGAAATGATAAAGCATAAAATAGGGTTTAAAAACTGCTTGTTTGATGTTTACTTCCAGTTGTCTTAAGTTCAGAACAATGCCTGCCTTCTGGGCAACCACACCTTTCCCTATGGATGTGCTGAGGGATTAAAGCACTCTCTGAACTTCATGCCTGACTTTTAGATGTTTCTGTGCTCACTGCTTTTAGGACTGTATTTTTATAACTGGGTGTAAATGCTGGGAAAAGCAGGGGTTAAAAGGAAAACTAAACAGATCACAGAGCCAAGGATGACAGTCCACTTCTCTTGTTTTACAATCCCAGCCAAAAACTAACCCAGTGAGCTGAATTACCCTGCTGAGTGTTGTCGTGAGTGCCAGAGCGAGCAGGCGCGTGTGTGTGGGTGTACAGGAGGACAGAGGGGAAGAGCAGCCGAAGAGGGACTTGTGATCATCACTTTGGTTAGAGCAAATGGCCAGATGGGCTTTGCCGTGTGGTCTGACTTTTCCCTGGAGCTCTGCTCCCCATCCCACAGAAAACATTTTCTTTTTGTGACTCCAGATGCAAACTGAAGCAGGACTTCCCACTTGGAGAGAATCCAGCACAGCAAGGGTGGCACAAGGGCAATCCCTATGAGGCTGGTATTGGTAGATTTGCATTGTCCCTCTCTAGATCCTCATATTTCCATTATTTTTGATGGATGCACACTGTTGAGCACTGCCAGGGGAATCACCAGGTATGCAGAGAGAGCTCTTAGCTTTCTATTGCTGCAACAGGCAAGTGCTAACCCCAGGTACCACTGGCAGAGATGAAGCATCACCACCTCCTTGCAGGGCTTTGGAGGAGGCAAACTGAGAAGGAAATCTGTCTCAGGCTTTTGAGAGGGGCAAGTTTGTATCTGAACCAAAGCTGATAACTGAAGAGAAGCAGCTGCCAATTCATAGGGCTGGTAGGAAGAGGGAATGAAAGTAGGGACTGGCAGTAGCTGTGGGAGAGGTGGGAGTTTTCCAGATACCCAAATGTCTTTCTGTTTTTCTACTGTTTCCCATTTCTTCCAAGATACAGTTTCACTGGTTGCTAAGCATTTTCCACAGAATTTAATCTGGATTTTTTAATCTTATTTGGCCTTTTTGCATGAGAAAGTAAGGGGTGGGTTGGGTGGTTTGTTTATTTTTTCCCTGTTGTTTGTTTTCTGTCAAAAAAATGTTTCAGTGACTGTTCTGTTACTCCATTAAAAATGTGCCACTGGTTCTTTAATTCCCTGGTATTCTACCAGAGGGGAAGAGAGACGAATTCAGAATAAAAGATCCACTGATAAGTGGCAACTCTGACAATATGTTTCCATTTTCTGTTATACTTAATATGCTGCTGCAGCGTCAGCAGTTTTAGTGACGTTTGACTTTTTACATTCATTAAAACTTTTGGACAAGGTGATTTCTAATACATCAGCTACATAAAATGTGTTAAAGTTGGTTTTCTGTGCTGGCTTAAAGTCACTTTTAGCTTAAAACAACTCTGTACTGGACTGGTCCAACACTTTCTAGGAGTCTATATGAATCTGAAATAAAGTAACAGAGCAGGGTACCATGGGAAGACAGCTTGAACTAGATAACAGGGGAAGAATGTGGGGTGTGGCTAGAGGGGTGTTGTCTGTGGGAAGCTGCCAGAAGCTTCTCCCTTATCTGACAGAGCCAATGCCAGCCGGCTCCAAGATGAACCCACTGCTGGCCAAGGCCAAGCCAGTCAGTGACAGTGGTAGTGCCTCTGGGACAACAGATTTAAGAAGGGGAAAGAATAGGTGGGGAAAGTTGTTTTAAGATTTAGTTGTTGTTTCGCGTTATTATGCTCTCATTTTCATTGTTAATAAAATTAAACTAATTTGCCCAAGCTGAGCCTGGTTTGCCCGTGACACTAATCAGTGAGTGATCTCTCCCTGTCCTTGTCTCAACCTGCAAGCCTTTTGTTATATTTTCCATATCCAGCTAAGGATGAGAGTGACAAAAGTGGCTTTGGGGGGCACCTGGGATTCAGCCAGGGTCAACACAACCCACGAACAAATAATTTTAATTCTGTAGAAGGCAGAATGTTGACTTGTCATTCTGAAATTTTTAAGAGTGTAAGGAATAGCCTCTGGCCTGCTCCAGAAAACATCAGCAGATACAGGTACCCTCACGCATTGTTATAATTTCATTTTCTAAAATTATTTTCTTCTTTACCTCTCAATGGAGCAGAAGTACTTCGTTTGTTTTCTGGATGTTTTTATTTAAAATGCTTGATGCAAGGTTAAATTTAGTGGAATGCAGAAAGGAAACTCAAATAGGGCTCAGAAGATATGTAAGTAGCCATAATTATCTCACATTTAAAATGTATCAGTGAAGTATTAAAGAACTGTCAAATGATCATTGGAGTTAAAAAACCCCAATCATTTAAGCACAATAAGCATTTAATTTTAGATTTCTAGAATGTGCTGTTACTATATTCATTTCCACAATATATGAGAAAAGCCTACTCATAAACTTATAAAATGTACTTCTAGTGGCCCAGCAGGATAGAAAAAATATATCTGTTTTTTGTTAGCAGTGTATCTCCTCGCTGTTTGAAAAAATTCATAATATAAAGACACTCAGAAGGGAAATAAATATTTTATTTTATCTCTTTATTTCTAATTTAAAGTTGAAAAGGAAAGTGAAGCTTTTTCTGTCTGTAATAAATTCAGATTTCCTAGAAAGACACATGGATTCTTTTGCACTTATCTTTCAATTTTGTATTCAATAACTCTTCCAAACCACAGTACATCATAAAATACTATTTACACGAAACTTAATAAAAACCTTTCCTTTACAACCAGGTATTTGTTATTTTTGAGTAGTGCAAAAGCAGAGACATTAGGAAGATAGGATCTCTGGTATAGCCATTTGTAAGAATGGAAAGGTCATCTGTTTCAAGCCTCTGCTTGCTTTTATATCCCTCCAATCTCCTCTGATAAAGTCTAAAAATAATGAAGGTTGTTTGGTGCTGACTGGTGGATTTTGGAGACAGAATGTTGTAATGCCCTAGAAGACATAAAGAGGGTCAGTCTAGACACAGTCTTGCAAAAAGCTGTTTGAGCCATTCAGATTTGAGAAGAAAGCTGACAGTGTTTTCTCACATCAGTCAGCAGAGCTGGCCTGTGCCGTCTCCCCAACCGTGCCCATGTCCATACACAAAGGAAGTGTCCTCTCTTCAAAGCAACATGAAATTTCAGTTTGTCCTGTTTGTACTTCCAGCAAAATGACCAAGTGTTTAATTGGTAATCCAGACTGGTTTTAATCTTCCACGACTGAGATCCTGGATATTTTTGCTAGTCCTCTAAACACCTTTAGTGTTTTGGCAGAGGAATTCTGTACTGCACAATCTGCTGAGCAAGGAAGCTAAAGAGTACAGCTCCCTTCACTTTCCAGTGGGGCTCTGGGATTGCACGTGTCCTCGCAACAGGGCTGGAGAACTTGGCCAAAAATCCCACCATTCTGGAAAGATTCTGGGGGAGCAGGCTGTGAGGACAGTGAAGGTCTCCTGGGAATGGCAGCATTGGGCTCAGAGTGCTTTTCCCACTGCCCAAGGTAGTCATTTGGAAAAGCCCATCTTCGAAAGTGTCTTCCCTCTGAACTGGGGTAAAAACTGTTTATCTGTTTCCTGATTAGGGGAAAGGCTGCAGCAGGAGATAAAAAAAAGAGATTCAGGCTTCCTTCCATATGCAGAGGATTATCTGTGACTTTGGGGAGGACAGTGCCTGCCCAGCCCTGTTTCCAGGGTGTTTCCAGCCACACCAAATACTTTCTAGAGAAACCCCAGGAGCACAGTATTTTGCAGGAACAGGATGTATTTATTTGCCAATGTGTGGATTTAGAGACTGATCACATTGGAAAATCTTGGTCTTAACCTTGGGTTACAGCGATATAATTTGTGTATGTATCCAGACTCTCTCTCTATATTTATACGCACACATTCTTGTTACCTGTGTACATAAAACGTGTACAGTTCTTGTGAGTTGCAAGGATCTGATTCAGGATAAGAAAGACAACACCAGGCCAGTATCACTATTTTTCTCCTACACAAAACTTAAAATTTTGATAGTACTGCTTGACTGATTCCAGCTATAGCCAATTTTGCAAGTAAAAAGTAAATTTTTCCAGTTTTTTGGGCAAGCCCATAGAAACAACGCTGAGAAAGGAAATTGTATCTGGCAAGTTAAAGTAGCCTGGATTGCAATTCTTTACTTCCCAACAACATACACCCACACAAACTTTGAACTCCATTGCATCCTAAATTTCTGCTGGCTGCATTTCCAAAGATTCAAGTTATTTCTAATAAAAGAAGGCATCAGCCAGTGTTTCCCTCTGAATTTTGAAACTGATGGTGTGACCTGCAGTTACCAGTTTCCAAAATTAATGGATGAATCATAAGAAGACACACTTTATTCTTGTTTATAATTTGAAAATGTTGGCCCTTGTGTTTAGGAACTTCTTTTTTTTTAAACTTTGTTTTCATTATTCACAATTTCATTATTATAAATGTGGGAAAAGATCCTAGTGGGAAAAGAATGCTTCAGACACACACAGATCCCAAAGCCAACCCCCGCATTGCAGTTTTCCTATTGCCTCACATCTGGAATGTGTAACTTGCAAACTCAACCATAAAAAGAATTATGGTTGAGCAAGTTAAAAAGTTTGTATTTGATGAAGACAGGCGTTAAGTTGACCCTGATAAGGACTTTTTTTTTTTCTTTACATGAAGCCACATCTTTTTTCTTAAAGGAGAAGAAAAAGAAAATACATGCTAAGTTTTAGCCTAACCCAGGAAGTTAACCCTGTTAAGGAGAGCTCGAGCTCACACAGCTGGCTTGTAATCAGTACTGACTGTACTGCACATTGTCTTGCACATATATCCAGTTTTTCTTCTTTTTAAAAATAATCTGTATGTTGCAGCTGGGATATGGTTATTTTTTCAGTTTATTGTTCATAGCTCATATGTAGTGAACACTGTAGTGAAGGAGCATTAGATTGGAAATTTTGATTTTATCTTTCATTAAACATAATCATTAATTTCTGTCCTAATATTTGAAGAGAGTAAAATAAGAACAAAATCAAAACAATATAACTCACCGAAAATTATTACGTATTTCAAAGTATGCTAAAATCAGCAGCATAAAAAGTAACAAGTTTATTGTTGACACAACTAAATTCAGTAAATGTATTTCACAGATGATTTCGTCCTTTCATAATTTCTAGTTGGACAGTGGAGAGTTATTATATTTATAGAAATGTTTGCAAACCTAATACATCTGAAATCCTGTTTATAGATTGCGTGTGAATTGAGAAAACATAGTTCATTGCAAGTGTCTAAATGTGAGTTCATGTTCACATTAGCTATGCAAGAATGTATCCAAAGGTGGATCTAGAGTTGAACATTCATTTTTTGTATTCTCTAACTTATTTTAATAGCTAAACTGTCTGAGTTTATAAACATCTAACACAGGATGACCTGAGCCCGATTCAACAATCTTACAGTCTTTGGAAAANNNNTTTTGAAAAAAAAAAAAAAAAAAAAAAAAAAAAAAAAAAAAAAAAAGAAATTGATCCAATTTCCATTTACCATGCTCAAAGTTATGGATGGAAAAATTACACGAAAATTCCGTGAGATCATAACCACCAAGTCTCATGTTTTCAAGGCTGATACTGCCAAGTAGATATTTGATTCTTGCCAAAGGTAAACTCCATCCTGCATGAGCAAAGAAATGGAAGATCTGCAGGCTGACAGAGATCAAGCAAAAAGCTTGCTGAAGAACTGTAGAACAGCTGGAAATTTTCACTGTGAACCCCTAAGAAAAATTTTGTCGGGAAGTGATGAGTCAAGAAACCCACAAAGACCTACTGCATTTTGAAATAATAGGAACTGGGGAGGCATTGTTTGAAAGGTTTGCTTACATAAATAAAACAATATTGATTATAAGAAAGAAATATAATCGAGAAAAAGAAGACATGGATCAGTATCAAGACATCGTGAACACTGAGGGATACAGAGGCAAAGCTTTATGACCTTACTAATACTGAAGATAATAAATTTTTACTGATAAGTAAATTTTTACAGTTAAGATCTCCACAGCTACAGAATAATCTTTCTATTAGCTGCTGATGAATTTACATGAGTTATTTTGTTAAAAAATGGAAAAATTCCTAACTACTGCAGCTTGATATCTAACATGTGTTCAGCACAAGTCTTTCAGATGTGTGCAATGAAAGCATCACTCATGGAATAACCCTCAAGGAGGAGTATCCTGTCCTGAGAGCTTAAATCCTCCCTCTCCCAAAGTGCTCAGATCAGTACAGTTTCTGATTGGACCATTCTGATTGGGAGCCTATGTGCTCCCATTGCCAATCGGTAAGAGAACATTGTAAAATATGGGTGCGCATATGATTAATATATCAAATGCACACTGAAATTTGCTCATCATCCAAAGTTCAAACCAGTGGTAGTTCAGTATAAAGATTTTCACAGCAAATTACTCCATTTGGGGAGGGCACAGTATCTTTTTCAAAAATAAGTTGAATTGCCTGGCAGCCTCCTAAAGAAATGCAATGTATTATATTAACCTGTCTGTCACTTCCTTTCAATAGCTCAGTTTTCAGATTTTTTTCATTTCATACAAATTCACTGATTGTTGTACTTGATGTGGTTTTGGTGGTGGTTTTTTTTTTCCAGTTTAACTGCACAGAGGCAGCTAAACAATTTAACAAGGACAATATTGGCTATGCAATAAACTTGGCCAAAATACATGCCATTGCACCTATGGATGTCTAGAATGATTGGAGGTGAAGCAGGAATGTGTGCGTGGCACAAATTTCAAGTACTTTGTGTTCCAGGTACCGAGTCCAACACTTGGCATCTAAACATATCTGTGGTAGCTATAGGCAAGATGGTGAAATAAAGGCATTTTACTTTTCATCAGCTTTCCTCTTCACTACTTTCAGTCAGGTTGTCGTCTTTTAGAAATCTGAAACTGGTTTGTGCTGACAAAGAGTTTGAAAGGCATTAATATTATGGGCTATGCTTACCTTCCCACTGTACTGCAGAAAAGGGGTCAAACTTCTGAATCCTACAGAGGCTTGGCTTTCTCAGGTCAGTTATGAGCATGTGGTGTGGGGGCTGAAACATCAGCTTCACCACTTCATTACGCTTTTGCAGTAAGCTCCAATAAACAGGAAGTAAAAAACCCAAAGGAATGTAAATGCTAAAATATTTGGTACTGTCTATATATTTGACAGCCCTTTCCTGGTGGTAGAAATCATCTGGGAAATTAGGGACCGCTCTCCAAGGATGGATTAAAATGTCTAAAGAACTACCTTGTGATGATGGATAAAAATCAAAGCTTGAAAATTTTTATCTATCTATTTTTGATTAGGTTTTTAAATTTAATTTTGGTAGGATTTTCAGTCTTTTATTACCTGTTATGGTGTAAGTTTGCAAGTTTCTATTTTTAAGGTAGTGCCAGGTAATTTTCATGATTTAAAGATGAGTAAAATTTTGAAAGGAAAATTTTGCCTCACTAAGGAATAATCCCTTTGGAGAAGTTTTTGGAAAAAGCCCCCTGCATAGAAAAAAATTGCTCATCTTTTCTGCAGCAGAAATAGCTTTGCTTATTTTAAAATTACGAAAACACCCATAAACCACAGGCCAAAACCTGCTACTGGATTTTATTTGGAAATATAGCCATATGTTCACCATCCCTTGCTATTATTAGAAAATGATTATTGTAGCAACAACCATGATTCCTCGTTTTTGATAGATCTTGATTTCGGGTTCAGGATTCACAATGGCAATGTCAGGTGGAGGGCATTTCAGTCTTTTGGGAATAATTTCTGTGGTGATGAAGACACTGGAAATGTTTCATGTAAGTTTTTTTTTTACAGCAAATTTTGCTTCTACAAAACTCTAGTAAATCCTGAACTTAATTAAGTCAGTAGAACTTTGATGCCATGAGTTGTTTTAATCTTTGGATTATTAAAAAGTTATTAAAAAATAAAGATAGCTGTGCTTTATTTTCTGATGTGTCAGAGTAGCATGAAACTCAAAAGTAAGATTGTGCACTTTTTTATATGCAAATCTGTTATTGACTCACAACAATTGTTTCTGTGGTTAATGAAGAATCAGATTTCGTGGATGTAGGCAAAATTTGAAATGAGAAATATATACTTATTATTTCCTTTGTCTATAAATTAAGTCAATGCTTGTGCCTTGTGAAAAACTGTATTCAGAATTTTAACTTTAAATAAAAAGAATATTTTGATGTTGACTTTAGAAGAAGTTTCCTTCCAATTTTTCTTATCATAAAAAAAACAAATTCTAGTCCTAGTAACAAAAGGATTTCATACTAAAGACCTTTAAACGTTAGAGTTTTTTCCACATATGCATTACAATCTAAAGAATTTTTACACCAAAAAAAAGGTTTAAAGTAGAGGTTTGGGGTTTTTTCAAATTTAAACATCAGAATTAATTGTGAAAATGAAACTGATGCAATCAGCCAGTTTATTGAAAACTGTGAAAGTTGGCTGTCAGTCACTAGGGGAAGGATGGCACCTGTGTAAGGATTGATTTGTTGTCATGGTCTCTGAGAAAGAAATCTAAGGGGAAGGCAGAAAACAAAGTCCCATTTCTTTTTTCCATCCATCTTTAAATACATCAGTAGCATCTGGACATCAGTTTGATCTCTAAAATCTAAACTGGGTTCAGTAGAGTGCCATGAAGTGGCACTTTCAAAACGGCAATAAAAGCAGCTGTTGAATCTCCTGTGTAAGTGTAGCAAAGGGATGTCTCTAACCATGTTAAGGCTGATTGAAGAACAGACCAGAAAGTTACTTAGCAAAAAGTTATATTCAGATTAGAGGAGATTCAATTATTTAAAGATAAATATTGAAACTCTTCTTGCTCTGTGTGAGGAACACCTGCAGTGAATGAGATTTCCATTAGAATGCTCTGTGTGCTGTGGTCTTTGTCATTAGCCCAAGTAAAAGACCCTCCTGAACCCACTATGATACTTTGCTTGCCTGTGCAAACTTTGGTGCTGCCTTGGCTTAAGTACACATTTGCCTTTCAGTCTTAAAGGTCTTTTACAACCTAAATGTTTCTATTAATGTGTCATGCAATCTGTGTGACTATGCCATCAATACTGACCTGGTGTGAAGTCAGATGATTACATTCAGTTTCTGGAACGGGGACTGTCTCTTGTTCTTCCTTCACTTTTCTAATCACTTCAAGCCCCACTCTGCCCACACCATTATTCTCCTCCATTCACACCCTGTCCCCTGGCATTTTCTTCCCTTTTGAGTCCAGCTGCCATCTCACCCTGACTGCTTTGTTTCTCAGGTGTGCATCAGCTTGAGCTTTCTTTGAGCTGATACAATTTACTAATCTGCTATCCTATCAAGGAAGGAGATATTTTAAATTTTTCCTAGGGGTAAGATGCAGAGATATGGGAAATCTTGATCTACAGGTAATGTTACAGCTACCTTTATGAACATCTCAGAATCATCTCATCTAGCTAACCTTCAACAGTCTTGTAGGAAATACATGAAAGATTTTTTACTTTAATTTTGATATCCATTGCATTATGTTATCTTATGTATGAAATTAACAGAAAGCAATATTTCAATGAGCAATTACTAACTAGAGCAAAGTCACAACATGTCTGTGATGAAACTTCATTTTTATTGAAGAAGCATTAATACTTTTTGAAAGTGATGAATGACCATTTAATCTGTCAATTTATACATAGAATAGTAAAAATTTGGGGCCCTTATGTACACTTTAGTACTTATACTAAATCTGGATAATCCTGAAGAATACTGTTTTTTGGAGTGATTCATGTTAGCAAGATAATATACACTTTTTTCCTTAATCCTGCTGTCCATGGGCAAACATGGTTGATCTGCTTGTCACCAGTAGAGCTTGTTAAGATATATCTATATATATATGTGGCTAATCAGTTTATAAATGCTCTCTACTATTAATAATTTCTTTGTTCTTCAGTTACATCCCCTAACCTTTTTCCTTCATGGCTCACTCAGCAGTACTGAGGACAGACGTAGCAAATACCTTGCTGATGCTTATTTATAAAGAATTTGCCCTATCCCTTCTGCTTGCCCCTTGAAACTTCTCTCTTACGACCTCAGCGTTTCACTCAGTCAAGTCCTATAAAGTTCTCTTTGTGTGAAGTACTTTTTATGAGAGAATATAGTATCATTTTCCTTGTTTTTTGGTCATTGTCTTCACAATTGCTGTGGTAGATTTGGTTGCACAGATGTTGCATTTTGAGCTGAAAATTTTTCATGGCAGTTATGTAAGGCTGCCTTATTCACAACAGGCTTCCTCAGCTGTCCCTTGGCTGTGACCTATGACATCTTCACTCCCTTACTTCTAAACCCATTTCTAAACCCCTTAATAGAACCCAGCAGATCTTGTCTATGATAAATTGTTATTCTGGGTTGCAGCTGGAGATCTCATCGTATGTGCAGTGTGTTCTGGGGCTTATTCGTTAATCCAAAATAGTGGCCACAGGCAAATCCCTACATGCACACTTCAAGTTTTAGAGTTCAGTTGTGATGAAAACTGGACTAGTAAAATCAGCTATGAATAGGATCCATCTTCACAGCCAGTCATCTCTGCCTGTAACCTGTGTGTAACTGTACTGCAGGGGGATGTCATTAGGTGATATTTACCAACATACTTAAACAGAAGTACACGTAGTATGGCGTGATTATGGATGCAAAATCCTATGTGCATGTTGCTCAGATTTCTTGGTTTTAGGTTTGTATAATTTTACCTTCAAATAAGCCACCCTGTTAAGAGCTCAAAATTGTAATCTCCTTGTGTGTTGTACCTAGCCAATTGTCTCTTCTGTATTTTAAGTGACTGTGTACTGATCATCTGGGCTGAATCCATCTTGACATGCAGGGTGATAGAGTGAATACTTAAGGCACAGAGGAGCATTCTTTTTCTTTGTCAAGAGCTTTATTAGTCAGTAAAAGATGGTCATGAATACAAGTTGGTGCTTTTTGACTATGCTTTGACTGCCATAAGCATCACTTGGGATGAATTCTAAACCAGTTTCCCATGTGGATGTTGTTGAGGTAGGGCAGAGTCGCATCTAGGAAAATCAGCAGCTATGTATAAGCTGGAGCTGTTGAGTTGCTCCCACAGGCCTGGGAACTGTAGTTTGGCCAGTCCAAAAAATGTGGTTGACACCCAGAGATCAAAACATTAGATCAAAACATATTGCCTGCCTGCTGTGTCATTCCAGGGAGAGGTGCAACTCCAAGGAACTTATAGTCACATCCTGATTTGAATACTACTGCTCAAGGGGATTTTTTCTGTGCTACTGGGAAAGTCTCCTTCTTTCCACTGAATTCAGCCATGCTCACTTCACCTGTCATTCCACTGACAGGCTGGCCTGGTATGTCTAAAGAAAATGTGCTGTGTGCTGTCACTATAAATGGTAAACAAACCAGCTAAAATACCATACCATGTGTAAATAAAAATGTTTGCATGTCTGCAGAACCAGGATCAAGAAGATTTGTGAAGTACGTTGTTAAAGCTATTCCTGAAATATGATCTGTAGCGGGAGCCACAGTAAATTTCTTCCTCCAGCATTCCTATGAAATAATTACAAGGAAATGAAGCAGCAATCAATAACTATGAATATCAGTAGATGTAGCATGTACCACATTCTATGCACACTTTAATAAAGATATGTGAAGAATAGTTATAGATAGTTTATACATTTTTGAGGTTTCTTCTAAGCCTCCTGATAGATATGAACTGGAATTTAGCAGTTCTTCATGTGGCCTCAATGCGCCTGCACCTGGAGTGCTTGAAGATCGTAGACTTTAATTGACCAAGATGATATGTCAAATGTAAATAGACATAAATGCAGAATGTTTTCTGAAGTTTTATAAAGTGTATGATAGACACAGTTTGCTTTGTCTCAATATTATTATGTGTGATATCAAATTACAGTGGAGACTGCTGTTTTGGAAAATAGGTATAGATAGGTGTAGACTGATTGCTCTGAAGTCTGGTCATAATACTGTAAGTCTTGTCACTCTTAACTTTTTCACTAGATTATTAGAATCTTTACAGCATCAGAGTGTACCCCACAACTGCTAAAGTTTGCTTTGCTAACAGTAATTTAGATCTGCTGTCACAGAAAAGCCACACTCATATTAGTCTGAATTTCAACATAAACTGTAGCACACATGTGAAAATTGCTCGTGAATTGTATAGTTTCGAAATAAATTAATGCAAATTGGGATCTTAGAGATGTTACTTCTTTTCTTGCACCTGTGAAATACCATTCTGATTTTAAATTTATAGCCTCTGAACTGTGTCCCATGTTAGATGAAGAAGAGGTCTAGACATGGTTGATGCAGTTGTAAATTAATGTGTCATGCAATCTGTGTGACTACAGGTTAGTCATGCCCATTAGTTTTCCTTCAAAATTTCATCTTTTAGTGCAGGAAATATGGTTTGACTTTAGATTTTGTTTGTATTTAGTAGCACTTAATCCTCTAGATTAAGTTTTGGGGGATTTGCTTGGGTTTTTTTCTTTCCTTTTTTATGTGGTTTGCTACGTAATTGGTGTTGTAAAAGGCAAAACTTCTTCTGTTACACCTACCAGTTTCTCCTCTGGGTTGGCAGCATTGTAAATTATTAAATAGAATTACAGACAGTGTCATGGTAAGTTTTAATGTGACAGTGAAGTGAGAGCATTGATCTTATGTAATTTGAGTCAGAAAGATCTGAACAGGTAAACTATTTGTAACTTCTTACAGCTGAATAGGAACATAAGTAATATTAGTAACAGAAAAAAGGCCATCTGGTCCAGCTTGCCTGAGTTTGTTTGCCTGGTTGATCATAATCTCAACCACCTGCTTTTCCACTGAGCTCTACTTCACCAGCCCTATCTAATTCCAGAAACAAATGTATCTGTCTCTTGTACACCTTTATAAATCTTTCCTTATAACTTTGAATATTCAGATCTTATGTGGTCTAATGGCACAGGAGATCCGCAAAGTCTCAGAAGAGATCAGAAGCTGGTAGGTTCTGTGTGCTCAGTAAATGCACAGAAAGAAGTGCTCCTGATCTAAGTACACCATGAAGTGTACTTTCATACGAAATATGTGGATGATTAGAAGCCTATTGTAATAGAATTAGATGAAAATCTATGTGGTGATATGATTGCCCTAGCCAGTTGCAAAATGCAGATGTTTGTTTTGCTTTTAGATTTGGAAACAGACACCTGTACTGTTTATAATCTCTTCTGATAGCTGGCCAAAATATTTATTATTTTATCCAAATTTTTATCAAGACAGTACTGTCTTTCTCGTAATGTTGGTTGGGGAGTAAGAAGGGTATTTAGTACTCTTAAACTACAGTTCTTTTTTTGGCTAGTAGCAGAGGAAGTAAACAACAGGCCTGTGAAGTAAAATTTTCTTTCTATAAACTAAAGAACAAAGAAATTTACTATTCTGACCATGTCTTTCAATTCCCACTTGCTTTATCAGACATGCTTCTTCTCTACAGCAGTGGTTAAATAATTCGGAATGTTATTTAAGTGGGATTAAAATTATTTAAACAATCAAATAAGGTTTTGATCTGTTTCTGAAAAATCATTTAAATCTTTATATCCATCAAGTTCTTTATAAACATATGTGCATTTACTTTTCTGATGTATTTCAGCAACTATCTCTAAATTAGGTTTGCTTGTGTTTCTACATTCTTCCCCCCTTTTTTTATTCTTCTTTTCCCCTACTTCTCTCTGCCTGAAGGTGAAATACAGAAGGTTCCTGTGCTATAGCCACTGTCTTAGACGTTGTGATATTGAAACCTGTCAGTTATACTGATTTGATTATCTAGGTCCTGATTCCCTAGTGTAAGTTCCTAGCAATTCCTCTGGAGTTTTGGCTAAAGAATATTCTTAGCCTGGACTGGCACAGCTGTGCTCTGCTTCACTCTGGCCACTGTTTTGCTGCCACTGAGTGTCTCTTGGCTGGGAAGTTGAAAAAAAAAAAAAAATGTATCCATTGCTGGGGCCTTCTGTCAAAGACTCTAATGTAGTGGTGAGATGAATATGGTGTAGTCCTTTAGCTTAAAAGTTTTGAAAGCTCCCATGCTGGGTATAGAGATAATGGGTACTGGAGTGCATATAAAATATACTATGAAATTATACATAAATGCTTACTGTTCAGTATGTCTTAACACACTGTAAAACTTCATACTTACAAGTATGTTTTCCATAAAAAAATCAACACTTTTCAGATAAAGATTCTCTGTTTCCCTGTCCTCCCCTGCTAATAGTAGGTGGAGATTGGCTGTGGAGTAATAGGATTTTTTTGGTAGACTAGAATTGAGTTTGGCTCAATCTGCCTGAAAAAGCCAACAGCACACTCATTTTGGGTCAGTTCTTTTGTCTAGCAATGGATTTTAACCAGAGATCTCAAAGCAGAAAAAGCCCTTCTATTTTTATATTGAAAATGAAATACGCTACCCTTGCCAGATAATAATGTCACTGTATAAAGTAGAAAATCCTATTTTTCTTAGGCAGATCTGTTTCCTATATAGAACTTTAGTGGTTGAGGTAAGTCTGCAGTCTAGTATCCTGCACTTCATAGCTTTAATGCTGACTTTTGTGCGATTGGAAAATACAAAGTAAAACAGTTGCATCCTGCATTGAGCTTTCAGTCTTAGTTTGTTCTGTATACTTAGAGCAAACAGATAAAGAATAAAAATGAATTATTTTACACAGGGATGTGTAAAAATGTTGTAATTAATCAGCTAAAAATCTTTTTTTTCCCATACTTGCTATTTTCTGTCTCTGAAATCCTTTCCTTTCTATTAGCTCTGGTACTAATTATCCAGCCACTAGCTATTGGCCTTTAAAGTCAGAAAATGCAACATCATTCAGGAGACGTGGTTGCCAAACCCAGTGAGCATGTAGGAGGAGTGCCTTTACAGGTCAAGTGCTATAGCTGCTCTTTGACAAATCAGTCTGAATTAGCATCATAGGAGTCTGTTGGTATTCCTTATCCCCCACACCTCCGGCTTCATCCGTTAGCTGCTGGTGTTGCCAGCCATTGTTTTGCACTCCCAGACCTGCAATCTGTTTCAGTGCTTGCTGGTAGTGCAGGAGCACCTTCAGCTCCCCAAACTTATTACCAGACCTTATGGCATGCGTTGAAATGAACTTTGGACCTGAAACTCTACTCTGTGTGGCTTCACCTGTCTTCAGCTAGTAATCATTTATCAATATTTTGGAGAAAGAGGAAATGTAATATAAAGTTACTCCTCTGACTGGTATTTGGAATTCGAGATTTAGCACTAGTTGCAAGGGACATCCAAGTAAAAGGCTTTCTTAAAGGCTGTTTCATGCTTTTTGGCTAAATGCAAGCATGCTGCTGGTACCTGTGGATGGCTCCAATGTTAAGACCTATTTGTGTAGTCCTAATTTAGGCTCATGTCTGTTCCCTGCTGAAGAGACAGGACAGGGAGTGGTGGGAGACAAAACCTTGAAGATAACATTCTGGTGCTAGAGGCATTCTCTCGATAATCCCAGCTGGCACATTTAGGGCTGAGCTCTACCAGACGGATCCCAGCTTGGTGGGGTATGGAGGCAAACTTGTACCTTTCTTTTCACATTTAAATTGGGGCTGTCTGCTTTGACAATGGACCGTGTTCTGCTCTCCTTATCTAATCTGTCTAAATGGCTTTCATGTCCTTGTTAGAATGATAAATGGAAAAGGCTGTTAAAGTTTTAGCATGCTTAATAGTGTCCAGAGCCAATTTGTTGCATGACAGATGCAGCCACAGGTAATTACTTGATGGACATAGAGGATCTATGGTCAACTATATACTCTTAGGAATGGGAGCATAATATAAGTACTGGCAACACCAGTCCGAATGTACTTTGTGGAAGTGCAGGTCTCTTTTAGCACACATCATATATGCTATAAATGAACCGGATGGCTGCCAAATACAATGGAACTACCACTGTTTAATAAGCACAAGGCTTTCCCGATATCTCTGTAAGTTTCAATAGATTTGTTTGCAAATCTAGTCTGCATTTCCACACATCTCTCATTCAGAAACTTGGCCTAATAAGTCATGTAAAACACTTTGGAAGAGAAAACTAGGGAGCCAGTTCCTCTTTTATACCAGAATAAATTGACTGATCAGTGTTAATTCTTGCTGTATGTAGTTTGAAAAAGAATGACCAAACAAATAAATGAACACAGGAATTCAGCCTAAAAGGTAAAAGTTACATGAAGGGGCTGCACATATTTCCTTTGAAAAAATATGTTTATGCTTTTAGGTTGGAAGACTTGAAATCATTCCAGTTCATCCTTTTCTTTTCTTTTGTTT
>VWZT01003948.1:1123444-1199630 GCA_013397055.1 Pachycephala philippinensis | reverse complement strand
TGGGCGCAGTTTCCAAACAGCAGCAGGCCACGTGTTTCTTCCACCGGCAGGGAACAGGTTGTGGCTACGGGCACACAGTCTCCACAGCAGCAAATTGATCATAGAAACAGTGAAGCAGGGCAAAGCAGGTACAGGCAGGGGTGCAGGACCACAAGGAGGAAAAGGTGAGGCGGGGGGGAGAAGGGCCAAGCTGACCCTACAGGCGAGCCCCTGGCCCCTCCAGGAAACCCAAAGCGAAAATGGCTGTGGTGTTGCATCTAGCAGCTTTTATGTGCCTCCAAACTCCTCCCCCAGCTTGGGCTCGCGGGCCCGTTTTTGGTGGGCATTTTTGGCGGGCATCTTCTCTGCCCTGATTCGCTGCCAGGTGAAGCCTCTCTGAGGACAAGGCAACACAGCTTTTTTTTTTATAGGAATTTTCTTCCCCTCATTTGTGACATATGTTGAGGCATACATATTGATCCCTCTCAGTGTACTTCCCTAACATTCTTAAATGTATTGTTCCGAGAGGCAAAAAAGTAAGATTAATGTGTCTGAGTTACTATCAGTTATTGTTTTCTTCCTAATATCCTTCAGCTTTATGTTGCTTTAACGTATGCACATTCAGAGTTTTGAACATTGTGGGAAAAGGTTTCACTGGTCTCCATTCTTGCCATTAAAGTGCTTCCCTTCTGAATATTGCCTGCCAAAGTATGTGGTATCCTGCAGAGCAGGAGGATGAGGACATAGATTGCAATGAAGCTGAACAGTTTGCACTTCCTAACAGTGACACCAAACATCAATCTTTTGTAAAGACAGCCCAGAATACAGGAGAAGGGGAACTCTCACCCCCACTCCCCCACACAAAAAAACAAAAGGAGAATTATCTTCTTTTTCCCATTTCATTTCAGCAATTTCCTTCTAAGATCCTCCAAGATGAATATGTTCTCAAATTGCATAAGCTGACATTTCAGTGGCTGAGACTCTTCTGGGGAAGGAAAAAAAAAAATAAAGGAAAGAATTGAAGTAAAAATTCATCTTTAGGTTTTTTTGAAGTAACTTTTTTTCCTTTTAAGATTTTATTTACTTTAGTCTCAGTTCTCTTTTTATCATCAGGCTAATGAACGCAGCACTAATTTTGTCACAGTAATGCGTTTCACACATTTATACTCAGTTTGACCTCAGTATTCAGTAACACTAAGTTATAATATACAGATTGGCAAGTGCTCGAACTAAAGACTGCCAATGCTGTAATTGGCCATAGTGGGAGAAGCCTAAGTCAAGTCTGCAGCTCGTATAAAGTGGCACAAACCTATAGAAGTCATTTTGAACCAGCTGCTGGGGATCTTCTTTACACAGAAATTTGTTTTAGGTTTTATTTTAGTGTATAAATGTAACTTCACCAACATGATGATTTAGAATTGTGAAATTAATGAGCCATATTCTCCTCTTTGTAGTAAAAAAGGTGCAGACAGAGCAAAGTGCTGCAAAAAGTTTTTACATCAATGAATTTCAGAAGTTAACATATAGTGTGTCAGTCAGGAGGCTGTGAGGTGTAAGGTAGATAAACCATGCTATAAACAGGAGGAACCCTCACTAAAGAAGAGCTATTTGAAAAAAACTGAGGCCAATATTTGTGGAAAATGCTTGACAGGGCTTGGGACTGGGTTTAAAAAGAGGATTTTATNTTTAACACTTTTACACATAAAGAATCTGTTATGAAATCCTTAACGACTGGAAAACAGGATACCTGAATCAAGCCTTTTACACACGTGAAAGAGACAAGTGAAAGTGCAACAGCTGCTGCCATCTTGGTTAGTGACGGTCTAGAGACTCCTGTCTTTGTTATAGAGATTGCCCAGAGCTCAGGGAAACAAAGCTTTGACCAGCTTCAGAGCTGCTCCAGACAACTAGAGCACTTGAACAATTGGCTTCAAGAAAGTGTGAGAAACAGGCTGGTCAGGCAAGTTGTTGCAGCAGAATTTTTTGTGAGAGACCTACTGTGGACTGTAAGATTTGCCAAATGTTCCACTGTTTTCAGAGTTAACATATATACACAGTACTAAAACTTCATCCCTTCTGTATTTTTCGTCATTTTCTGATTTTTTCCAGTTTGTTTTTGTGGAAGTATCCAAATCCAACCATCGCATGCTATAATTGCTTTGGATCATTTATCTTCTCAGTAACTTTTTGCACAAAGGAATGCACATACATTTTCTGTTAGAACTATGAGTGAAGTCAGAGATTGAGCCACTGAATCTTACCTGATAACCTTTATTGCTTTGTGGCTTTCCATGGTGTGTGTGGAAACAGACTGTTCAGCTCCTGGAAACTGTACGAAAAGCTCACAGGCCATGGGTTAACACTGTCCTAATGTAATAACTTAATTTCTTACTCTGGTTTACATGGATATAAAAATGCTGCATGAAGTTTGACTCATGCAGCTTAGTTTCCAAGAGAACTGCTCCTACTAGAAGAGACTGAATCTTTGGGTATGCTGTGGCTTTTTCTAGCCTTTGCAGTGCTGTCCCATGCTTATGAGGACGCCAGGAAATAACATACGGCACGTATGGGTTGAGAGGACCATTATTTTTGACCTGGCCAGCTTCTTCTTTCCTAACCACATGATATCCCAAATATTTTACAGATTCAGAAGTGTATCTGAGTATAACTCACAGTCCCCAGGATTCTTGCTAGAAGGGGATATGATCTGGCCTGTTGTTTATTCTGGGTAGCATGTGTAATACTTTGGCTTATCTTGATTCTTCCCACGTTTCCCCAGACCATTCTGCATCTTAAGTTTTGCAGATCTTATTGTGTATTTTTTTTGTGTGGGAGCAGATTTGTGTTTTCAACTGGTATGGCAGCAGATCAAGCAGGAGGTTTTGGCTTGTGCACACATTCTGGAGGCAGGTTTTGTAGAAGGTTGCTCCAATTTTTGGCTTACAAACCATGGGAGTGTATACCATGTATTACTTGATTACAAGTTAGCCCACTCACTAAATAGTTTGCTGACCACATACAGTAACATAAGAAGAAGGCTGAAAAACAGAGATAATCCTGAGTAAAGCTCAGAAAGAGCACATCTCGCATCACAGAAGGATCAGATGCTGAACACCAAGTGAAATTTCCTAATTAAGATTCTGGATTGTGATTATATAGGTCACAGGGTGTCTCTGGGTAGCATCATTTTCTGTTTGATATTGGCTTTGAGACGTGCTGTATGATTGCCTATCCTGGCATTATCTGGGTAGCACAATATGTGTTTCATTGCAAAATGACCAAGGAGAACTAGATAATACTGAGGCTGAAAAGATGCTTCTGAGTTGTTCCCCTTCTCCTGACACACCAACTCAATGGGCAATGGCTAATATTTTAAACAGTGGTGGAACTCCTACTTCCTAAAGGCTGAAAGCTGGTCTGGGTCAGGTACATGCACAGATAGGTGCTTCTCAAGAAAAATGTGCAGAAGAAGGTTAAGAAAATTGTTTGAAGGTCTATAGTAAATCAAGTCTAGTTCAACACTTGAACTCAGATCTCCTTACAGCCAGTCTTTTGATTTACAAATGTGATTATCTTGAGAATACAAACTGCTGAAACTCAATGTAGCCAAGGCCACAATTTAAGAAAACTGTGTCTTATTTAAAAAAAAACCAAGAAAAACCAAAACAAAAAAAAAAAAAAAAAAAAACCAAAAGAAAAAAAAAAAAAAAAAAACAAAAAAACAAACCACAAAAACAAAAAAACAACCACCAAAAAAAACCCAACCAAAAGTGTACATTTCCCTGTACACATGCTTCTTAGTGTGTGGTATATAACAGAGCCTTCCAGATAAATTCCTTGGATCCAATCCTGTTCTCATTAAACCCACACAGCTCTATGCTAACACTAACGTAACCAAGGAAAGAATTTTTCCTATAAGAATTATATTTCTAATAAGCAGGAAGCAGAGCCTTTTGGCGAATCACCTATCCTGCAACTCTGCCTGAACAACACTAAAACAAAAAACATAAAGCAAAATTGGCTCAGAAGAGTCAAAAAATAGGGACTACAGCATAACAGACTGAACAGGAGAGTTGCACACTGTTCATATCTACTTCTGTTATGGAGATTATAGCTAATCTGTTAGATTTCTGGTTTTATGTGGGTGGATCCCAAATAGGTCCCAAAATGCAGGTTTTTTAGCCAACTTTTATTTTAAAAAATCTGGTAATTGTCCTTTCCAGTAACAAAATTTAGGTGGTACTGTATCTCAGGGGTTGCTCATCCAATGCAAGTGTAGAATCCAGCAGGGAATGACGTTCTGTGAGAAAGCTCTGGAAGGAATTAATTCAAATTCTTAAAAAGCATCAATAGTACACTAAATTGGGAGGAGCTGTTGACTCCCTTGAAGGCAGAGGCCCTGTCAAATTAACGGTCTGGGCGATCACCAGCTGCAGGAAGTTTAACAAAGACAAGTGCTGGATTCTATACCTGGACCAGAACAACCCTGGATGTACAGACAGATTGGCGAATGGGAGGCTGGAGAGCAGTGTCACAGAAAGGGACCTGGGAGCTCTGGTTAATGGCAAGTTGGACATGAGTCAACAGTGCCCTGGCAGCCAGGAGGGCCAACCCTGTCCTGGGGGGCATCAGGCACAGCATCACCAGCCGGGCAAGGGANGAGGAGAAGAGGAGGGGCAGACACCGATTTCTTCTTTTTGGTGACCAGTCATGAAGCTGCAACAGGGAAGGTTTAGGTTGGATATCAGGAAAAGGTTCTTCACCAGAGGGTCGCCAGGCACTGGAAGAGGCTCCCCAGGAAAGTGGTGACAGCACCAAGCCTGACAGAGTTCAAGAAGCGTTTCAGCAATGCTCTCAGACACATAGAGTGACTCTTGGGGCTGTCCTGTGCTGGGCCAGGAGTTGGACTTGGTGATCCTTGTGGGTCCCTTTCAACTCAGCATATTCTGTGGTTCTGTGATTCTATGAACAGATCAATTAGAAGAAGGCAGAAAGGTAGTCAGTAATCAAACAGTTGGGGATTTTTTGTGAATCAGAAAAAGTAATAGTCTAGCAGATAAACTATTTAAAAGCAATGTATTTTCCTCTCTTTTATCTTTGTAGGTAGGGTTGAAATACATAGAAAAGGAGTGACTGGAGGTTTTACCTTCCAGGCCATTTTTCTTTCCTCAGTCATCTTGGGGTTTCTACTAATTCTGACAAGAGAGAAGCAGACCCAGGAGATGATCCCTTTTCAATGGCTTGTAGGTGAATGCAGCACAGAGTACCTGCCTCTGAAGCCCTGTGGGTTACACCTGCTTTAGGAACCAAGAGAATCCACATTGGGGTCATGCCATCTTGTAAAACATGGCTAGCATCGCAAAACTGAAGGCTCTGTTTAAATTTAAATAAATGCTGAAGGGAAACTTTCACCTGTTCTTCTAGCTACATTCAGTAGCTAGACTTGCTAGCTCTCTTTCAGCCTGACTGAAAGAGAATGTAAACTTTACATGACTCATCATCTGTATTTTTTTTCCATATTACTTAAGATCCATGCCTTATAAAGCTTGTATGCATATTTTAATTAAAAGGTCATCTCTAATCTTTTTTATTTAATCAAGATTCATCAAATCTTTACCATTTCACTGATTCTGAGGTTCATAAAATGGCTGTTTTCATTGAATTCACTCCTTAAAATGATTACAGGGCTTTTTTGGCATACATGTTTTCTCCCGTTGTTAAATCAAAATGTGTTGGGCTGTGGAGATCACTTAAAATTACAGAAATGAACAACAAAAAGTCTCATTTTGACCTCTCTATATTCCTCACAAAGAGGAATCTTATGTGCACAATGACCATTTTCTACTATTACAAAAGAAATACTTCAGAAGGAGTGAAATATGGCCCAGGTATTGGATCTGTCTTAAGGATTCACAGAAAGGGACTTGATTTGTTATGAAAAATTAACTTTAAATAAAAAACTAAGCCTAAGTAAAATTATTGGTTGCCTTACCAATAGGATTTTGAAAGTGTGTGAAACATTGCATTTTATGAAATAATGAGGAGGAGGAAGGAAGGAAGAAGTACAAAAGAAGGATAACATCAATCATCTTTCTTCATTTTGGAAAATCCAGAAAAGAAGATAAAGTGAGACTGCTGAAAAAGCTCCAGCTTCTTGTTAGCCAGTGCTTCATTGTTCTTACAAGGCTACTGTTAAGTTCCCCCAAAGTTAAGTTTCTTCTAATAACAGAACTTATACATTGAACTAATGCTAAAATGACAATTCTTCATTTTCTTTTGGAATTAGTTGTAGGATACAAATCTCTCAGCTGCTTGGAGCCCACTGATTTTAGCGAGTGCAGGTCTGATTTTGAGATTACGTCACAGAGACTTAAAGAGCTAGAATGAAAACTGAGAGCCAAATCGTAACCTGTCCTTCATTCAACAATTTCTGTTTCAATTTTCTTTCTTTCCTCACCTACCAACATGGCCTCATTTGTTCTCTGTTGGGATTATGTGCTGATTCTTTAGATTGGGTGATGGATGAAAATATTAATTGATTCAGTAGATGGTGGTAGTAATAATAATAGTAATAAATTCAACAATAATTAACTCCAGTAGCTCTTGCTGTGCTGGGTTATAATTTGTATAACTTTCCTCACAACTACATGAAAAGGAAATGCTACCTTTATCTTCAGTTAGAGGTAGTTCTTCATAATAGCAGAAGATGCAGAGGTTTTTCGAGACCCAACTGAGTCTCAGGAACTTAAAGCTGGTTCTGCTATGAGCAGGAGGTTGGACTAGAAATCTTCAGTGGTTCTCTCCTGCCTGAATTACCCTATGATTCCATGAGGTTCACTCTCCTAAATCAAAAATAGGGGGTTTGTACATAAGTGTATTGAAGTTATCTATTTTTAAATTTGTATTTAACAATCACTTTTGAATTATGAAACGTCAAAAATTCCATTAGAGCATTCCATAGAGTCTCGGTGGCTTCTCCAATTCCATCGCCTACTTTTTTCCTGTGGCTTCACAGTAGAATTTGATAATTCTATAAAATGCCGTAATACTTCCTGTTTTCTGCATAATTTTTTTAAAAAAATCTATGCTGGAATTGGCTCAGCCTTGCTCTCTTTATTGGTCATTATGTAATAATACGTATGAGAAAGTGCATGTGAGAGAGTCTTATAATTTTATCCTCATTCAAATACTTTTTCTCATTTTCTTTCAAGTTATCATCATTAGAAATGAAAAAGTGAAACCACAAGTCTTCTGTAGACACATACAATTTCATTTCTGTTGTGGGCAGTTGGTAAGCAGTCAGCTTTATTCCTTGAAGAATGGCTTGGTCTGTTTCTTAGATTTGAGAAATGTCTTTTTGGCATTATGGTTGTAGTATTTTTAATGTACTAATGCTTACAGACTGAGTTTTGGGGTGATCTATTTCACACATTCATCTTATTCTTCTGCTTCAAATAAAAAGTTCTTCTTTATCAGTTTCTTCAGATAAATTTTTAATACAAGTTCTTTTTTTTCCAATTAAGTCTGCCTATTTTTAAAGGAATTTAATGTAGTCTGTGCCATTGGTGTCATCAAGAATAGGATTAAAGAGTAGGATTTAATTTACTTAGCTGTAACAGAAGTCAGAAATAGCTGTAGCAGTTAAATTACTTGTGGAATAATTGTTTGTTTATCTCCCCAGTATTCCTCTGGTGCATTTTTGAATGATAGATCAATTAAGCTGACTCGCGCATCTGAAAGACTAACATTTTACTAATATTTGGTTACCTTATTCCATATACTTGTTAGTGTAAGAGGCAGTTTAACTGAAAAATGAATCCTAATAAAATGCCTTTTTAGTAATTCATTTTGAAAACCATTTGACCTTAACTACAATGAAAGTAGACTGTAAAAATCATCATAGATTCCCTTCCTTGAACTTTTCATAATGCTGAAAAATGACTGAGGGAAAGAAGAAAGATCCAGTTACTGTACCCTGTTTGCACAGCTGTACTTCATTGAGTGGAGGCTTGTGTTACACACAGTTTGTGATAGGAAGTAAATGCTTTTAAAACAACTAAGGAGACAGGTCTTTAACCTCCACCTTTTCAGATGCTTTGTTCACTCATTTAGCTTCTGTCGAGGTCTTGAGAAACATTTCAAATACAAATTATTATTGAATACTGTAGCTCACCTGAATAATTCATTTCCTATTGTGTTTATTAGGCAGAGATACATTGAGATGGGGTTGTTGTTTGGTGGGCTTTTTTTGAGAGGTATCACTAATGCTTGATACAGTGAACACTTGTCCCTTCAGAAACAAATGCATTTAAAGAAGAAAGGATTCTAAGACTCAGTGCTAAGTGTTTTTTGATAGTTGAAATTATAGAATTATTTCAGCAATTTCAAGTATTTTTAAGGCCTTAGAGGTCATTCAAAAATGATTTTGTGATGTTAATTACCAAATTGTCAAAATTAATTAAATTTAAAAGTCCCAGCTGCTAGCGTACAGGACTTTTACCTCCTGTTAAAAGATGATCTAGTCCCCTAAACGGTGAAGATACCTTCAGATTCATTTTTTTGCATTACTTTACATTGCAAGTACATGTTAATCACCAGATGTAAACTATTTGATGTAAACTTGGCTGCAGATAATTACAGGACTTCAGACAGGCATTATAGAATTGTTTTCTGAATGTGATTCTAATATCTGCCAAAGGCACTTCTCTAATGGTGAAACAAATCAGTGGCAATGGGAATGTGCAGCTGGCAGACAGCCAGTCAGCTTTTAATTTCTGTAATCAGCTGAGGCTTTGTGTATACTTCATTCCTTGGAATACATGAGACCTTAAATCAAGGTATATGGATTATGGATATATTATGATAAATAGGATTTATCATAATTAAGGATTGTGATAAATAGGCATTATTTGGGCTGCAATGCCCACTTGCTTTTTCCTTTTTTCCTGTAATTAAGGTAATCCTTATAACTATATATCTGATAGCCATGAATATTTCTATCTTAACATACCACTTCAGACTGTCCAGATACAGTGCAGACGGGCTACCCAGATCTACACTTGAGTGAGAAAATGCCTTGAAATATAATCAGGATTTTGAAGTATTCTTCATTTCAGTGCATTAGAGGTGTCATGCCTTTGGAGGACGTGGCTGACACTGGTTTTGCCCTTATTCCAGCAAATTGTTTTTTTGACTGTAACAGTAGAGCCACGGCTCTCCTTTGGCTGGGTCAAGGGTTCCCAGCAAGCATCGGTTTGTTTTTCCATTTGTCACTAGTGGGCAGGCAATGCCTGTGTTTTGTGGTCTGTGGCACAAGCGGTTGAAGATTCACGCATTCCAGAAAAATGCAAGCATAAAAGCTGACACCAGTTAAGTTGTTTGTTTAAATTTGATGCATAAGATCTTTGGAACATTTTGTGTCCCCTTCTAGTCTTTAAATATACCAAGTGTAAGCATCAGAACATCCTCAGTCTTTGTCCCTCTGAATCCCATACAGAGCTCCTGCTGACTCATGTTACCAGGACTCAGATGTGGCTTTCTGACTGTTTAATTCTCGTCTCACACATCCTTCTACTCTTGCAGCAATGATTTTAGTTCCTGCTACAGCCTTGCCTTACTTCAACATGAAATTTACGCTAACTTGTGTGCACGGACAGGCGTGTAACCCAGCCTACACAAACTCAGCTTTGAGCATTAGGTTTATTATTTTATGTTAATGTAAAATAGCAAAGTGTAAATTGGGGGGCTAGTTGCTTTTAGCTTAAGAAAAAAGGCCTTGGGAAACAAATGTTGCTTCTCTAGTACAAACCTCATTAGAAATTTTGTGTTTTGCAGAGGTTAATATAATTTGGGCTGCACACCAAGTACACCATAGTTCAGAAGATTACAACTTATTCACAGCCTTGAGACAATCTGTACTGCAGAAGTACACCTCCTGGGTAAGTTGCACAAGATTTGACAAACAAATTAATATCAACAAGGTTCAGTAAAAGTGAAAACATAGCGTTTATTTCCCTTCAAAGAAAAACATAATTTTTAGAAAGATGTTTGACACTGAAGGCACAGAAGATGAAAGTGAAGAATCTGAGAATCGTAAGTTTTAAAATATATTCACTAATGTTGTACAACAGACATGAAAATAGCTATAAAAGTTAAAGAAGTCTAACTATATAACCCTGCATTTATATTTTCATAACTTTTTAAGTAGAATGGAGAATTTTCTTTCAGTTATTCATACATAAGTACAGAAAAAGAGCAGAGTATAATTCAACTATTTCAGAATATGTCTGTCTAACTAAAAGGAGCAGGGAGAGAAATCATCATTAAAAAATCCTGTGGACATGCAAATGTATTTATTTGTCTCTGCTCAGTCATGTCATCTCAGTACTGTAGTAGATAAGGGCAGTATGTAACCTAGTGTTATTTCAGATAAAACTAATTTGAAATGTTGAGCTGTGTACATATTCAGTATTTATATACAGATTTTAAAAAGTATGTTTCCAAATGCATTCATAAATGTAACATAGTATTTAGGGTTTAGTTCTATACCCAGGGTAACTGCTGATTTCCTCAGCTGAGCCCTCATGTTCTCTTTTGACTTGGTTTTTTTCCCTCAGATTGTAGTTTTTCTGGTTGTGTGTTATTCAAAAATAGTAACTTCAAAATCTAATTTTCAGAATTAGAGTTCAAAAGGAATATTGAATGTATTTACATATGTAAATACATACATATACTTACATAATTATATATATTCTCCAGTGAGGTATAATATGGGTGGTGAAGGAAACCCACAGTCATCTGGCAATCTCTACATCCAGCCTGTGAGTGAATGACTCAAAGTCAAGAGAGTATGCTCACACATGCAAATCCAGTGTAACTCCATTATATTTGGTAAACTGGATTTATGTTTATGTAACTGAACATGAACTTAGCCTCTAGTTGGTAACTGTTCAAAGCACATGACATTAAATTAGTTAAAGTGCTAGCTTACAGAGAAATTTTCTTCTGAAAGTCATGAAGCAGTACTATTTCTTAGGTATTTTTCCTAATGTCTTCTATATAAATTTTTGTTGTTTATTTATTAAGAAAGTAATCGTCTGATCTTAGCAAGATTGCCTAGAATTTAAACAACTGTGATGAACAATAGCGGAAGGGATGTCTGTCTGTGACAACTCTGCTTCCTCTGTAAATACTGCTATGTTAAAGATTTAACCTTTGCCCGTTTACCCATTGGGACCATATGTGCAAATGCTTAACAAAAACAATAATTCAAAAAAGACAAAAAGCCTGTGTGTACATATGGGTGTGTGCATGAGCACTTTGTCTGCTGGCATGATTTTGAGGATGATACCTCAGAGAGCATAAAATATTCAGAAGACCAATATGTCTGGCCACCTTGGATTCCAAAAACCATCCTCAGGACTACACTGTTATCACTTGGCAAATAATATACAAATTATTTAAAATTTGTATTAAAAATTCATTTGCTTTGTGCAAAGGGAAATGAATCTAGGAGTAGATGGCACTTTTGTGTGCCAGGTTTTTTTCACCAAATATTTGGTATTAGCCAAAACATATGGTTAGTGTAAATACTGTTTTGCCTCCTCCCTGAGCTTTTCAGACATCCACCAGTTTTCTTTCTGCAATGCCTTACTGTGCATGATCAAAATTCTTGCTAATTCTTACAGAACTGCTATTTTTTTGGACTGTCAGACTTGTCCAGTACCATGGATGGATCTGCCTTGAAGCTGAAACTCAGTGAAATCCTTAGTTAATCTGTGGGAGTGATCTGATGTTATTGAATGTGTACTGTACTGCTGAATGCAGTTTGACATCCAAGTTTGTGGAGACTGTGAGAAACTTGTGGTGGATGGTGTGGGATTATGGGACTGTTCTGCTGCCAGCTCTGTTGTGTTTTAAGTTAAACATTTTAAGATAAATAAATCAGCATGTTAATCTGTGATTGTAAAGATATGAAATGAAAGAGAATAGAAAAACATGCTTGACAATTCGTGGTGTGAGAGGTAATCCTGATTTTGGAACCAAATATATAGTGCTTCATGTTGTTTGCATACACAGCTTTTCTGTTTCTCCACTGGAGGGGCCATAGAAAAGCAAATCTACTGTGAAGACTGAGAGATGGTGTTGAGGCCCACTTGGTGGGAAAAAGATGTCAAAAAAAGTATATTAATTTTTAAGAAGAAAACAACAAGCTAATGCAAGATAATGCTATATAAATGAATATAAATGTGATGAAGGTCAAAGTGCAGTTGTGAGAGATTGGCACATACACTTTGAAAAGCTATGATTTAATGCTTTGAGTACCACTCTCAACTTTCCTCTAAGGGTAAGATTTAATTGCAAATATTAGATCCATAATAATTTGATAGCTTTAGACTGTACATTTAGATAAAGGGTTGAACTATGCCTTGGTATAAAAGCAGTGGAAACATCTACATATAAGTCTGGAAAGGGAATAGGTAATACAATTTTCAGCACAGTCAGCCAATTCTTGTCTACTAAGGAGCCTGCCAGGTCTGGGATCTGTAAAAAATGGGTTGGCTTTTTTTGGTTGTTTTTTTTTTTTCATCCTTGGCTTTAGGTCCTGCAGAGTCCTCACACGAGTTCATGCCCACACAAACTTGCTGTCGGCAGCTGTCCTGCAGCCCCCCACGCCCCACAGACCCTCCGTGGCTGCATCGGCAGGTGGCCCCAGAGACCCAACATGGAAACTCAGAGCTCCTGCTAAACCTCAGGAGTTTCAATGCGCTCCCTTTGTGTAGTGGAAGTGTATATCAGCCTTTACTTACACATGGGAGGGAGAAAGTTAGAAATGCCCACATGGGAGAATGGGCAGTGAACCTTCCACAGGGGCAGTGTCTTTGGTGGGAGGGCAAACAGCTGTAGTGCCACAGCCCGAGATGCAAATGCCTCTCCAACCCCTCTCTGGGTGCTTTTCCCATCAGCTATTGTAGCACTTTCTCAATCTCTGCTGCTGACTCCACAAGTGAGAAAAAATCTGTCAGCATGATAAAAGTTTTCCTGCAGTTTTGACCAGAAATTCCATTCTGGAGCCAGGAAAGCTTTTCCTCTACAAATTTGTGAAAGCTGGTACATTGCCATGAAATCTTTTGGTTTGGTGAATTGGCATTTCCAGTGAAAAACTATTTAATGGTTTTTTTTTCCTGAGATTGATCTTCTTGTTTCAGTGGAACCACAAACAGGAAAAGTCAAATCTTGGTATGGGAGAAGTTTTCATTTCTCCCTTTGAGTTCCACTTCTGTAAATGATCTTTAAAATCCTTTCTGTGCGAAATAAAACTTACATTGCAAGAAAACATGAGGCAGTTTGTAGAGCATTCTCCTTTGACAGTCTCAAATTTACCTGTAGATTTATATAAAATTTCCTTCATCCCACCACTTAGCAGGGAAATCCTAGTATTCTTGTGAAAAGTAAGTTAGGAAATAAATATGAAGATGATCCTTCTTTCCCCTTTGAGTCATCTGTAAATACCACTAAATTGCCTCTGATACTTTTGGGGAAAGAGTATATAATTTTTTAACCCTGCTTTCAATCCTGTAACCACTTCCATGAATAATCTGAAAACCATCTGGTTTGGTTTTTTGGGTTTTTTTTTAATCAATTTCCTCTCCATTCCCTTTTTAAAAAAAATCCTGCTGTTATCCTGCCATTAGACAGAAACTCAGTACCCTTCTACTACCTTTTAATTCCTTTACTTCTTGGAAAGCAACTTCTGAGACAGAAACAGAAACACCCCACATGTAATTTGTGGCACAGCTGTGATTCATGAAGCCTTGGAGTGTAGATTTTGAAATCCCAGCTGTCCCAGCCCTGCCAGATGATACTGCAATGGCTTCAGGGTTTTGTCGTAGTGTTTCAGACATTGTCTGGTGTTGAAGCCAGCAGACTAAGCTGATATTGCAGGGTGCTAGCCCTCCATTGGTTTATCACAGCGAGGTATGTCTGTGGTGACTTTCTTGAGAGCATCAGTCGCATCACTGGGGTGGAGGTGCAGTAGTTTCACAGCCCCAGTGTGACTTCTAATCTATTGGACAGGCCTTTAGACTAAAACTGAGAGAATACTGGTTTTAAATGCTATGTCCAGACCCTCACTAAAGGAATTCCGGGTCCAGGAGGCTTGTCATGGCTATCAGACTGCTCTCTTGGATGTTCAAAGATTTGATTTTTGTGAAAAGGACAATAGTAATTTGGAAATGGATTTTGCTAATTTTCCTGTTCTTCACAGGGAGCTCTTGTCTGCCACATAGATATTCCCTGAATGCTAAAGAGATTTAACGTTTTGAAGATGCCTCTGCTACTGTTTGGTTTAGGAAAAATCTCTGTATTTTAGAGAATTATTAACTTTTCAATGCAGGTGATAGAACACAATGGCAGGTAAATGGGAAAAGAAAAAGATAAGCCTTTTTCTGAAGAAAGCAGACTGACTGTTAACATATGAAGTTCTTGGAAGTTTTATTCTATTGCTCAGCCAGTTGAGCAATTAACTGTGAAATTCCTGGGACTTTATTCTGTATCTAAGATACTAGGGTTTCCCAGGTAAGCATTTTTCTGATACTGTTTTCACTCTAGCATGTTTTTAGGATTCAGCAATATATTGGGACTTTAGGGGAGATGCCATGAGAAAGTTAGGGTGAGAATTACAATTACCTTGGAAAGCCAAGTAAGTTGTGTTACCCTCATGGTGCTTATGTAGGGAGTTTGGATGGAAAAGCTATTGTGTTACAAAGTCACACCTTGCTTAATCTGTGATCATTCTTCCCTATAGGGGAACGCTTCATGTCAAGGATATGTTGCTGTCTGCTCCATATAGTACACAGCATAAGCATCTAATATCAAAATTTAGGAATTCTTTTCTTGAATTTTCTGCTTGCTCAGTTTGGCTTTTGGAAAATCACTTTTGAATCAATTTATGTCTCATTTGCTATACCACGTCTAGTAGTAACACAATAATCACTATCTATATATGCTATGTAATGTGTGCATTATGGGTTAGAAGCAAGTATATTGTGCAGTGCTTTGAGCTCCTGATAGTACTTCATTATATCATCATGAGTTTAGAATTATATATCTAATGTATGTTTTCTTTCTCATTTTTCAGATGTTCAACTTGCCCATGGCTCTTTTCATTCCCCCTTCAGTGTTTGCTGTTCATTTACAGTTTAATCTACTTTACCAGTTTTGGATACATACAGAGGTAAACCAGGTTTTTAAGCCATACCTAAACAGTTAGCCTGCAGCAGTGTCCTGGAAATCCACTAGCAGCTGATTTATTGTGTAAGAAAAATCTTTGTCTGACTTCTTTAAGGAGAAACATCTGTTCATTTTTATTCCTTTTTCTGAATATATATTGCTAAGTTTATAAGAAGCAATGAGGCCAGTTGGTCCCAATTAGATTTGGAAAAAAAAAGTAACTGTAAGGAATCAAAACTTTTTTCTATTTTAATACTATATTTTCCTGTCTTGCAGCTTATTAAACATTTTTGGCAGATACTGAAACTGATTTCATTTCTAAGATAAATATTTTAGGGAAAATACCCAAAAGCCGGAGCTTCTTAAAGATCATTTAGAGTTGCAACTAAAGTCAGATATCATTTCTTTCTTAGTGCAAGTAATTCTCAGATGAAAAATGCACTCTGATTGTCTGATGGCTATTTGTTTATGACTACACTACTTCATTTCTGCTTTGTGAGTGCATATACCATATCTAGTTTACATACATATACAGTTAATAACACGCTGTAATTAGCAAGATGTTTCCCGCCCTTGTCAGGTAGTTCAATGGCCTTTGCCTCCTTCCTTGCATTACAATAGAGGTACTAAAAGGTATTTCATGGTATGAGTCAGTAGAATATTTCTCAGTAGCCGCAGGCAGGCTGCAGGCTAATTCTTTCTATGACACTTATTCCTTTGAATATTCTGGCCAGAAAGATGCCTTTTCCTCTCCAATTTCATGATGAAATATAAAGGACAGTTCTTTGGGAAAGGAATTTTATTTTCTTTCTAGATTTGCTATTTTAGGTGATTTTGTTGTTTAAATTGCAGATTTTGCTTTTATCTTTCCTGTGTGTTTCCTTAAAACCCTAACCCTAACATTAAGACTTGAACCCTAACCCTAAGATCAAACCCCTAACCCGAACCTTAAACCTAACCCTAAACCTAACTTTAACGCTAAGCCTAGCACTGACCTGTAAGCAAACGCCTAACCCTAACCCAGTACCCTATCCCAAGCCCAACCCTAACCCTAATCCTAACCCTAAACCAAACCTAACCCTAACCCCTAACCCAAACCCAAACCCTAACCCAAACCCAAACCCAAACCCTAACCCAAACTGAAACCCAAACCCAAATCCAAACCCAAACCCAAACCCTAACCTGAACCCTAACCTGAACCCTAACCCATAGCAAACTGATTGTTGACATTTCGTTTCCGTAGGACACATTTCTCAAATCATGAATACGACTGATGCTCTGCAACAGCGCGTGAATAGGGAAGGCTTAAACAGAGTATCTCCCACATCACCGAGAGTGCCATAAACTCACACAATACACCTTTAAGCTTTTTAAAGTATTTTGAACAAATTCAAGCACTCTTTGAGATCCTACCAAATGAACACTAGGAATCATATGGCAGCAAATTTTCTTTGACTATACTCTAGGCTCCACAAACTAGTTTTCATGTGTTTTGCCACTAAACAAGTGATGGTATGCCTCAGCTCTATCTTCTCTGGTGTTTGAAGCCATCTCTTCCTTGGCCAAAGGTTTCTAACGTTCCTCTGCATAGCAGTAACTCAGTGAGTCTCAGCACTGGTGCCACAGTGTGCGTCTAAAGCTTCTAAAGTGAATTTCAGAGGCTTATGAATTGCCTACATCCCTCTAAAGTGCTAAATCCTTCATAGGGCTTAAAAGGATTTTCGATAGCGTATGTGCAATATGCCAAGTTTAGACACTAGTCTAAACAAGAGTGAATTTCAGTCTCAATGAAAAGATAGGCCAAATTTTTGTCTCAGTTTGAGACAAATTAGGAGTGAACGTCGTGAGATGAACGTGTCCTCTAATGGAAGGCAGGTTTCGGCAGCCCCTCCCCCATAGGTTCGAAAGGAATTTCTTGGAGGAAAGTGAAAAAAAAACTGTTTATTTAATGAGCAGGGTGCATGCAGGCACAAGGGAAAGAAAACATGAATAATGTTAGATAATAAACCTTCTCGTTGTGGAGAAAGATGGTGGATTTTTTAGAGTCCTGCTCAGCTTCTCCCGAGGTCCTCCAGAGCTGGGGTGTGGAGCCCCAGGGCCTCCCCTGTGGGCGGCAGCATAGGTCTCCTGGAGATGTTCTGGTGTTTCGGACCAGAGCAAAGCTGAACAGTTCCAGAAGAAGAAGAAGATGCCACAGTCCTGGGAAAAATTTCTTGCCTTTGCTAACAGGCTAGTGGACAGAGCTAGCGGTAAGGAAGGGGCTGCCAAAACCTGCCTTCCGTTAGAAGACACGTTCGTCTCAGGATGTTCCCTCATAATTTGTCTCAAACTGAGACGACTCCTTACTCTTAAATTATTATGCCAGTAGAAAACAGTGGATCTTTTGTATTGACCCAGTTGATCCACTCACAGAACTTTGCCTATAAGGGAAGTTATTCTTCATGTTGATATTGTTGAAGTCATGCTCTAAGGTCAAAAATTATGTCTAAATAGAAATAGGTTTACACCATGTATTAGCAGATTTCCTACTCTCAAGGGCAAGGGATTGACTGAAAATAATAAGGAAAGGAAGGAAAATGGTATCAGCTGTGCAGGTTTGTGTCACCCGATATTTTTGGTGAAATTAATATGATGCTTCTCCGTTACATTGGGTTTTCTTTGCAACAACCATTACAATTTAACTGTTTAAAGTTATTGCAGATTTTTTTTTCCTAACAGTCCTTTTCTGAATTTTAATGATTCTAATAATCTTACACAAATTATATTAATACAAAAACCCTTTCTGCAAGTCTCTGTTTCCATCAGTTTCCTAACATACAAAGTTTGTTCAGGGCTGCAGCCTGGGATTCTATAGCAAACAGCATCCTATCTCAGTAACTGCTGCCAGCCCTTACTCTGAGAGCAGATATTTATCATCCCCCAGCAGCTCTGGGGTCCTCTGGGAGCCCATGGAGGGTGCTGTTACATGTCATTAGGGGTCTAGGGGAAATACACTTCAATATTTCCATTCTGCCAGTGTAGTGTAATAGTAATGTAATAGTTTTCTTCTAAAATGCAGGAGCAATTGATAACTTTTTTTCCTCAGATTTGTATTGCTGTTCGTAAGTATCAGTTTCCTGAGACACAGTTTGGCCCCACATTGACTAGTCAAAGATGTTTGGAAATTGTCACTTCACAACTTTTGATTACACATCTTTCTCTTTAAGAAAAATAAAATCTAGTAAGATACATGGAAAAAAAAATCTCTTTTTTTAATAGCTGATTTTTTTTTTACATAGGACTGAAAACTTTAGGAAAGCACATGCAGAATTTATTGTTTTATAGAAGAAAAAAGGTCATATTTAAGTAACAGGAAAGAATTTAAGTACATGAAAGTTTCTGAGGGAAGATGTTTTGTTTTGAGAGTAATTTAAATTGAATTCAGTAATTGCAAAAGAATGATCATGCTGTGCTGAAACTTTCTATGCTGTGTTTCAGCCTAGAGAAAAAGTTTATAGCCAGATACAACCCCTAATATTTTCCTATACTTAAATTTTACATGTGTCCAGTGTTGTTTCAAACAATGTTAAGAGATGTTTCCTGTATTATAACTTTGACCTGTCTCATTATTTATGTCAGTTTTTGTCCAGCTTTACTACCAACAGATCAGACATGGTCTATTTTATTTTAACTCAAGTGACTCGTATATTCTTGTGACTATAGTATCATAAAGATCAAAAGTACACATTTGTTCTACCTCATTTAGACTTCTGTATTTCCTACATGCTTGGTATGCATTAGTTTTTGTCATTTTACATAGAATAGTACAGCATTTTAAGCACTATAAATCTTATATATAAGTGATATTATTATTGTGGTGCTGGTTTCTTTTACTCTTATTTATTACTAGACTGGACTATTGATACAGGAAAGGCATGTCTGAAATTAATAAAGTTGTGTATGCTAGAGTGAAAACACAGCTTTGTGACTGATGTCATGCACTTGGGTTTTTTCACTACTTCTGTTCATTCTGAATCAATGGGCCAAGACCAGAGATATGTGATTCAAAGCCAAGTGCCAGGTCCTGAATTTTGATCAACAACAACTCCGTGGAGGGCTACAGGTCGGGGGAAGAGTGGCTGGAAAGTGACCAAGCAGAGGAGAACATGGGGGTGCTGGTTGACAGCTGACTGAACATGAGCTGTCGGTGTGTCTAGGTGGCCAAGAAGGCCATTGACATCCTGGCCTGTATCAGCAATAGAGTGGCCAGCAGGACCAGCGTGATGATTACCCCCCTGTACTCGGCACTGGTGAGACCATACCTCAAGTCCTGTGTCCAGTTCTGGGCCACTCACTGCAAGAAGCACATTGAGGTGTTGGAGCGAGTCCAGAGAAAGACAATGGAGCTGGGGAGGGAGCACAAGTCCTGTGAGGAGCAGCTGAGGGAGCTGGAGGTGTTTAGCTTGGAAGAAAAGAAGGCTCAGGGGAGACCTTACTGCTCTCTACAACTCCCTGAATGGAGGCTGCAGCCACGTGGGGGCCCTTTTCTTCTCCCGGGCAACCAGTGACAGAACCAGAGGAAATGGCCTCAAGCTGTGCTAGAGGAGGTTAAGGTTGAACATCATGAAAAATTTATTGATTGAAAGTGTGGTTAAACATTGGGATGGGCTTCCCAGGGAAGTGGTGCAGTCACCATCCCTGGAAGTGTTCAAGAAATGACTGGACATGACACTTAGTGCTATTGTTTAGTAATATTGTGTTTAGTCAAAGATAGGAGTTGATGGTCTTGTACATCTTTTCCAAACTTAATGATTCTATGGTTGTTGCACCATGTACATGGCAATCTGAAATTAAATCAGAATTTTTTCAAGGATTTAAAAAAAATCTCTGAGTAGCACCAAAGCATTGAAATAAACTCCTAATAATTTATTGAAATGAAAAATGAAAAAAAAAAGATTAACCAAAAAAAAACCCTGAGGAAAACATTTGGCAGTGCTGGGTTAACTGTTGGACTTGATGTTCTTAAAGTTCTTTTCCAACCTAAATGATTATATTGTTCTGTGATATCAGTAAATCAGGAAAAAGCAATCTTTAGTTCTATCCAATACTGTTTAGGTCAATTGAATGACTCAGATCTGCTCTTAAATAGTGTGGGAGAAATGCTTCTATGACTAGACAGACTATTCTCATCTAGATCGTAAGGGAAGTAAAAAGAAAATACTTCAGTCAAAGGCCACTAAAAATCTAATTTTACAAAAGCTACGAAATGTTTCAGGACTTACTGACAGACAGAAATACTCCATTTCAGTTTATTTTCGCAGGTGATTCAGAAGGTCTATGGCTTATATTAAACTATATCCTTCCATTATGCATTTATTACAACCAATAAGTTAGGTGTGTTTATAACCTGATAGACACCTGTGAAAAACAGAAATTAGTTTCTGTTGGTTTAGCTGTAATTTTTATGAGATGTCAAACTGTATTTAGAAAGTACTGACTGATCCAATCCCTGATGGTAGTAATTGCAGCAGCAGCTTATTCCTTGCCTGTTTGATCTTTGACATGTATTGGTTTCTGTTTAATTTTCTAATTTAAGGAAAAAATATGATCTGCCCTTTACCATACTCACAGAAGTCAGGTTTTTTAAGGCATCTCTTTTCACCTTGTGTAAGTCTTTCTACCTCATCCAACTCTGGGAGAAGAAAAAGGTGAGCCACGACTATTAACCAGGAGTAACGTGGGTGAAAACAGGTGAGGAATGGGAATAATTTTAGCAACACCTCATGCAGACTGGAAAGAGAGGCATGAAATTGCTACAGCTATAGGGAAAAAAATACTATTTTTTTTTTTCTCAGAAAACACCTCTTAGTAAAACTGAAACTTGCTGAGGAAGTGTATGGTATTTGTCAAAAGCATATTTTGCACTTACGCATAGTGTGTACAGATCTAAGTTTTTGCCTATGTCTTTTTTTACCTTTGGCTTATGCTCATAGAAAGCTTTGGAAGAGAGAAATTGTGAAGTCTTTACGCCTTCATGCCCTGCATAGCCCATCTGGGCTCCCTGAGTTCAGGTGAGCTCTTGTGGCCCAGTCCTTAAGTTCCTGCATCAATCAGCTCATACCTAGGAAGATGGCCAGATTCAGAAATTGACTTTATTTTCCAATAAGGAAGTTGAACAAGCAGACTGAAGAACCAGGTAAAATTAAGGAAAATACATAAAAATAGATGTAAGTTCTTCTAAGTAGCAGTACACCTGTGATTACCGTATCAATAGTAAAAGCTGTTCTTGAAACTCTAGAGGACATATTTGTCTTTTCAAGCAGAAGCTGTTCGAGACAAAAATCTATTGGATGGTGAATGAATTGGATGAAAGAATCGTAATTAGGACACTGTGATAAATAAGTGACAGCATGAGACAATAGATAAAGTATTCAGTTATTAATTTCCAGGTCCTAACAATTGAGATTGGTCTATTTCTTTGCAAATTTTATTTTTCAATTTTCTTGGACCTATTTTCTCCACATTGAATGCTGAAGTCTCATTTAAATAAGCAAGAAGGGATTTCAGGAGTAAAAAAAAAATATTACAATGTCTATTTCAAGAACTTGCAGTAGTTTTTTAATCCATTTCTGAAAACTGAAAAGTAAATTTAATCAAGAAATAAAATTTTGGATTTAAAAAGCATTTTAACAAAACTTATTTGACTATTAAAAAACTTACTTTACTGTTACTTTTTTAGTGTTTGTATTAGAAAGAAGATAGTTTTATTCTTGTGGTTGATTTGTGCAGTTTTAGGAAGGTTTTGGTAAAAAGCTAAAGTATTCAATAGTTTGCAAATGAAAAAGGAGATGCTTTGTTGGGAGGTGTTGTGATCCGGTTTAAACCCAGAAGAGCAAAGAAAACTAAGTCTCTGTGTATAAACCAGAAAGAACTTAGACGGTTCAAAATATAACCAAAAATGAGATTAAAAGCGAATGTGGTTAGAGGTTGATGCCAAAAAATTGATATATATTATTTAATAGTAAAAGAGGCGAAGAGGAAGAAAGAGAAAAGAAAGAAAGAAAGAAATAGAAAAAGAAGTGGGCGTGGCGGGGATCGGGGGACAGGAAGAGAGTGACAGGGGTTAGGTGGAAGCATATCACCCATCCGAGGGTCCCAACGACGTCTCATTGCTTCCCTCCATCTGATCTTCTGGTGGTGAGGGTCCCCCGTCGCTGTGCCATGGCCACGCCACCACACACCACCACACACTGAAGAGTACAGAATTCAGGGGATTAATACACGTTTTGGGCCAGGTGGGAACGCCCACGTGCCTCCCTTGCAGGGGCCAGTTTGACCCTGTCCCTTGCAACAGTGAGGGTCTGTTGCATCATCTCTGGTGCAGGGTCTGGGGACCCCTTTGGGCGGTTGGCCTTTGATGGGCCATGTCACCCCCTCTGTCCTTCCTGTGGATGCAGCTTCTTCCCTGGGTGAAGGGCCCCTCAGCTGGGCTCTTCTGCATCGTGGAGGATGGGCATTCCCTGCCTCTGACCAGAGGTGTTTCCAATGCACACCCAAAGCCTCTCTCCCCTCAGCCTTTGGTGCAAGGGTCTGTTTCAGCCTGGCAGCTGGTAGCCCTGGGGCTGTGTCTCCACCCCTGAGGTGTTAAGCTCCTGCTCTGTGAATGTTCCCAGCCCTGAGTTGTTACTTTATCTTATTTTCATCAATGAGCGGTCCAGGGCCTCTCAGAGCCCCATTCAGGGTGTGGTAGTCTTCTCTGTGGCATTTGTAATACAGTTTTGCAAGTCCTTCATGAACGTGCTTAAGTCAATAACCTATAATATTTCAGTCTCTGACAGGAGGTAAAATATCTCTAGGCCTGGTTTACAAAGTCATTTATTTATTCTTAGCTTTCTGTACTGTGAATATTTCCTATAAGGTCAGTAAGATATGCGTCAAATTTAATGTGTGGAAGTTTTTGCAAAATGGTGATATACAAGTGATATCAAATGGATCACAGTGGAAACAGAGTATGGTGGACTGATTTGATTTTCTGGCCGGGATAAGAAATGTTGTGTGGCTTTTGCTTTTCTGTTGATGTTGTTTTGGTTTGTGTTTGTTGGAGTTTGTTGATTTTTTTGTAATCTAAAAAATATCATCAGTAAAAGGTAAAAGGTAAAATCAGTAATAATCAGTAATGTATTGAGTAGAATTGTGAAACTGCAGTATCTCTTGAATTTGATTAGAAGGTCACTTTGAATTCAAATACCATATGCCAAGAAAACCTTTATTTTTCTTCATTCTAGTACATTGATTCATTTAACTAAATTATGAACTTATTTCATTTAATTCAGCCACATTAGCCAAAAATAGACACAGCTCTGTCTGATGTTCTCTTTCAAGTTAGAAACACACACATCTGTCCTTGTCAAGTTACAAGGAATTAGAAACTTACCATTCAGAAGACTTTTGCTAGAAGTCATCAAAGGGATGAAGGTAATTAGAGGTGATGACAGACATTCTCCTAGTCTGATGTTCAAGATTGTGTCTGTCAACATTCAATGACATGATGATTTACTGGAATTCCTAGAAACAGGTGACATCATCCAGCAGCCTACTGCATACTTTCTTACTGTTACAAAGATCCAAGAAATTATTTTAAAACAATAGGGAATGAATTATTTGCTGATTTGCATAAAGAACCAAACTTTGGTTTACAAAAAAAAGTTATTTTTAAAGAAAGTTTGGTTTACAAAAGAAAGCCACATTCCTGATTGCTGATGCTTTTATCATTCATAAATTCATTATTTGTGTGCTGCAAACTCTCAAATCAAACGTTTACTCTGGAGAGAAAGAAAACAAATTCAAAAAACACCAGGAAGATAAACATACTTTCTATAATGCAGACAGTGACTTCGTAGGTTCAGATAGGCTATGTATACATAATAGACATGAAAACTTAAGCATGATTCCAAGAAACAAAGAGATCTCACTGCTTCAATCCAGCCTGTCTGCCAAAATGGCTTATTAGATTTTCTGACCAACCTGCAGGATGCAAGTCTTGTCATCATTGCACTTGCCAGAATGCAGAGAAAAGCAAAGCTGACAATGCTATCATTAAACACAAATACTAGCAATAACTGTAAAATATGTTCCAGTTTTCCATGTTTCACTTCCCCCATGAGGGGAGAAAAGACTTTCTAGATATATAAGGCATATAACTCTGCTTTTTGTTTTAAATAAAAAGAATAACAGAGAGAAAATAAAACATTCATAAGAGAGCATACTGTTCCTGTCCTGCTAAGTGTAGGCTGCACTTGAACACAGTATAATCAGGAAAAACATAGCGGGATGAAGTTTGGAGTTCCTTCTGTGGCACCTAAAAGCTCAGTGATTAAGAATGCCAGTGCTACACCTTAGTAACACCAGGATGAGCATCCTATTTTAACTGTGTGTTAACTCCTATTTTAATTGTGCTGTGCACCCAGTAGCTCTGAATTCAACATGCAGCACTGGAGCCATGATCATTTTCATTCAAAAGTGGCCGCTCCATGACAATAGGATTATATTGGTGGTTTGCATTTGATGGGCAACGATCCAGACAGAAGAATCCTCCCCTATCCCTGTTGAAGCTGGGTCACTAGTGGGGCCAGAAATAAAAAGTTTATGGGACAAGAACATAATCAAGAGCTTCAATTTGGATCCTATTAATTAAGTCCTTGAGTGTTGGCTTCTGGTCCTTGCACCAAAGGCTCTTCTTGCAAGCAACAGCTGTGAAGTGTTTACTTCAGCAGCAGTGGGCCTGACTAATCTGCCTGCAGAAATGCTAAAACTAAAGATCGTACTTAAAGAATTTTATTTAGGTCACTTCTGTCTATTATGTTCCTGGAGAATTATCAAGATAAAAGTGAAGTGCGCTACTTAAAGGTGTAACACATTTCAGTACATTCTGCATCCTGGAAAATAATCTAAACAAGTAATTTACCAAATAAATTTAATATAATAATGAAAGGATACCACATTAATGACGTTAAAGATATTGCTCTTTTTAAAAAAGAAAAATCTCATTTTTCATCTTAACATATTACTTGTAATGCTCATGAGTTTTTCTTATAGCTTGTACTCACTGAGAATCTATTTAAATTAGTTATAGCTTCAAAGCCAACAGAATATTTGAAAGACCCTCTTTGTTAAAATCACAAAGTATAGGCTGCTAACTATTTTTTGATCTGTGGTAAAAAGGAAGATGAAGACCCTCAACTGACTATATTTTAGTTTATTTCAGGACTGGCATACTGATTTATGACTTCCTGGGTTTTTTCCTGCAATTGCCAGAATGTATTTGTCAGGCTGCTGAAAAATACTGAAATTGTATAGCAATTTTTCTCCTGGAGTTTGTTTAAAATGCTTAACTTGATATATGACTGAAAGTGTGGCTTGCTCCATGCTCTGCTATTTGTAATGCTGCAATTAAACCAATCAGTTAATGTCAGTTTTTTCATTTTTAGTGGAAAAATTGATTGAAACTTCCTATATGTGCTCACCTTTCCCTCAAGGCTTAATTGGACCTATAAAGAAAAAAGAAGGTTGCATCCATTTATTGAAACTGTTAACTTAAATATTCATGTAAGATGCCAGTTTGATTCAAACCTTACCTCCTGGTTGAGGTGTAAAACAATGAAAAGTGACAAAAGCTTGCCTTCAAGATAATTTATTATAAACACATTTCTTAAGTCTGCATATTTATTATATAAATATGCCCTAAACCAGACTGTCCATTAAAACCAGGCTTCCACCTCCCATTCCTACAATCCAGATTTATCAGAAATTCACCCTCTATGAAACTCTTTATGATCCCAACAGGCCTGATTCCTCTCACTTGTTTTATTTCTAAACTATAAATATTGTTTTTTCGCTCCTCAGTGTGGAAATTCAGCTATATCCATTTTACATGCTTACTGGAGTAGAAAACTGCCTAATCAGATAGGAAAACAGTTGGCGGTGTATAAATCAGACTTTGCCAAAGATTTCAAAGTGTGAAACTGGCAGACGAGCTCATATCCTAGGAGTTCTGCCTTTCCCCAGCTTCCCTGTAGAGATTTTACATGGCAAATCTGATCACCAGAGCCATCTGTATAAATACATGGGTGTGTTGTCCTGAATTAACACAGCAGCTCTACTGGGGAATGTAATTAAGGTCATATTTTTAAATTTCCCCACCAGACTGTCTGAAATATAGATTTATATACCAGGAATAAGAACCTTATCTTGATTTTGATGAGGAAATGACTTGTAATATGTGTTTTACTACCAACTAGTCTAACAGAAAGCCCAACGTTAAGTTCAGAGTGCTCCTTAGTGATGCTCCAGGGATGAATTTACCCTCTCCTGTCCTGCAGATCAGTAACACTATGATATTGAAAGTAATGCTGTGCTACAAACAGCTTTCCTTATGCTCAAAGGAAAAAAACAACCCAGAACCTTTTATATGCGAATGGTTTTACTGTAAGGCTGCCTGCTTTACTCAGTTGGCATTCCTTCCTAAGGTTCACATTGAAACAGGGCTAAGTAAAGATTCATGTGGTAGTGGTGACAGGAGGAGTTGTTACACAAGATGTAAAGTTTCCCTTGGATTTCATGTCACGATTTTTTCTCATTACTTAAACAAGAACTACATTGAAGTGGTGCAGGTACCAGGCAATAAAGATTTCCCTTGGTGCTGACAAACTCTGAGACCACAAACGGAGGTGCTTACATGCCACAAGAGATATTGCATAATGTTCTTTTCCTTTAGGCAAGGGATTGCTGCCACAAAGGAAACATCTTTATATAAGAACTACTATCGTAGAAAAAAAACCACATTTAGTCCTTGTTATACTTGAAGATTTCAGTTCCAGGATATTTTATTCAGTAATGTATGGAAAGTATTTCTAAGCATGCCTTATTTATTACACTGCTTTTGGAGTTGCTTCAATTATTGTCAGTTATTCTGCTTTATTGTTTAGTGATACCCAAGTACAACAGAGGAAATATGCTGGTTTTTAAAGAAAAGAAAGAAAGAAGAATACATGTTTTGTGGACAAAACTTTCGTAACTGATATATATAAGATGCCTACATATCTGATTTGCAGGTAGTTTATTGAGTCCATTTGTAAGGATTTTGACAAGTGAAAAATTATTTTTGTGGCAATGGGATGTTAAAAAATGAAGGAAACAGGAAAAGAGTTTTGTTGGAATCCTGCAGTTCATCTGCGGGTCACTGGCATGGGAGTTTAGGTGCACATGATGTGTTAATTGAGAAAGGAAAAATCCAAGACAGGAGTTGATTTAGAACAGTAGGTGTCTGTATCAGGGAAACAAACACAAATGTAAACCCCCAGTCATATTGGTCAAAATACAGATAAGGTTATCTTTGGACGACAGTTGGGGTATTTCAGCTTTTAGGGGATTGGTAGCTATTTTTCTGTGCTCCCCAAATCACTGCAAGGTGATGATATGTAGAGTAAGAATATTTTATATTTACAAGCAGTCTTTTTTCTTTGAGTAATATGAAATAAGGTTTGAAGTACAGATGGTAGGGTTATTGAACAATGACATTTCAACTATTGTTTTTTTACTTTTTAGAATACTTTACAGTAAAAAGGTCAGATACAAAAAATAGAATAGCAGTTTTTTTAAATGAAAATCCCGATTGCAAGCATCAAAAACTAAACTGATCTTCTTATCACATTTATTTTGTGTTCTTTAAAAAGTCTAATTTTTTTTCCTGATATGTGAACATCATGAAAGCTCTTACTCTAGTAAGCCAACTTGAATACAATGATATTGTAAGCAGGAAGTGTTTTTCTGTCTTGAATGGCTGAAACTTAGTGGTGTATGTGCTTTGGCCACTGGTTGCAACTGCAGTGAAAGCCAGGTTACTGCTACAAAGGATGCTTATGAGCTCCTTCAAAATTGCCATTCTCCAAGGAAAATGTCTGGACATAATGAAATGAGGATAGACTGACAGATGAAAGGTAGATGGGTAGGTGGAATAGCTGCTTTCTCTCTGGATATTCTTTTGAACAAGGGCTGTTGCTAAACCACATTAAATTTTGTTATGAGTCAGTTCCTATGAACTTCATTTCTTTCAATATGACTGCAGTAAGTTCATGTCAGCCTGACATGACCATGTCAGAATCGTCTGGCAAAAATTGTCTTACTATCCTATCCAATTTTCTTTGGTGAAAAATCTGCTTGTAGTTTTGTCCCAGGTGAGATGGCAGAATGTAGAAAAATTCAACAAATTTAAACAAAAGAATCATGTTCTTTGCCATGTAGTGCTGCAAGAGCCTTCAAAATTCAGCTTTCCAGTGGTGATATCTTTCTGTTTCTCGGAACGATATATGGTCATATTTATAGCATATATGCTTATAAAATATTTGTAAAAATTTTGGCACCAAAACCTTCCCTGTGACAACCGGTTTTTATGTTTTTTTAGGAATGTGCTAAATATCTGCAAGTAAACTTACTGATAGCAAAGGAATTTTCTAGAAATAGCACCCTGTACTATTTTGACTGTCTGGTGGAAAAATAGACGAAGCATTGATTTATGGATTGCTAATGTCAACATACATTTGCTAGATTTTTGCTTCATCAGGTACAGAGTTCTGTACCCCCTCTGAGCTTTAAAGTCATATGGTTATAATTGTTGTCTCAGATGATATTTTCGTCAGAGTGGGGCTAAACTGTCTTTGCAATGGAGGTGACCTTGACTGAATAATGAATCAAAGTAGGCTCGGGTATCAATCACTAATTATGCCATAGAGAAGATATTTCAGTAGATTTTTAAATGTCATCACTCAAAGAAAGACTCTTTTAAAGGATGACAGAGATTTCATTATCCAAAAAAACCCCTTTTTCTAGTATTAGTTACAAAAATTTATTTAAAGTTTTACATAAATCCCTGAGGTCCTTAGGGAGTCCCAAGACACAGAGTTCTGCTTTAGCATACAGATGTATTATGTAGACTTCCAAAAGGATGGATTTTAGTTTTAAAATTTTAATTCAACCAGCTGGATATTGAGACCTGAAGGCATTCATTCTGAGGACATTTTGTTACAATCCACCTGTAGGCTAAAACTGAAGACTGTTGTGCCTTACTGATTGCCTGCTCTCCTAGTGCACATTTGATTTATTTTCACAAAAATCGTTAAAATACTGAGCTAAAAATATATTAAACCAACTGGATCAAAGTTAGTTGTGGTCTATTAGATAAATCAGTGCTCTCTCAGGTGCTGGGCTGCAGTTCAATCCAAGACATTTGTGTCAGACTAAATTAATTTAATGGTCACATCTCACCTATCTTAAAACAGTGGGATGTTCTGCTTGAGAAAGGCAGAAAATGGAACTAGCATGAATGATGGATTGTTTCTTACCTTTAGGTGGTCTTTTCAGACTTGAACTTATTTTGAGGGAGAGCTGATCCTACTTATGTTGTCCTTGGCTTTGGAGTTAAATGAAACAAAACAAACTTGTCTTAGGATTCTGTTGTTCCAGTCAAGTGTGAGCAGGATTTTAAGATAACCCAAATATTGCAGTTCTCTGTACCTGAAGAATTTTTGTATTCCTATACTCCTTTAATTACAGAAATTATCTACTTAACCAATTAAGTAGATGTTCTTTTTGCTGTTGTTGAAGAGAAAGATAAAAAAAAAAAATCCTTTTATTGTATTTAAGTGATTCATAGCAATTTAAATACATCTGAAGAATGTCCTAAGTCTGCTTTTTGAATCGAAATCTACTTGCACGTGCAAAACTGTAAATTAAAGAGACATGGAACTGCCATATTTCAGGAGTTTGTTCTGTAAATCTTAAAGGAATGAAAATCATTTTTAGATGAATGGATCTGCTCTCATGGGTAATGACTGTTTGCCACCTAAATGTTTTTTTTTTTTGCCAGTATTATCTTATCTCTATTATTATATTAGAGATCACCCCTTTTGTCAGTATGAATATTAAATTTGCTAATTAAATTCTCTAAAAGGAAAAAATTGTAGATTCTTGGGCTTGTTTCTGAAGGTCTAAGCATTTTTATTTAGCTGCTTTTATGCACCTTGCCCCCTTTTAATTGCAAGACATTATGGCCATAATCAGACATGGTGAATAGATCCCATTTCAGAATACACTGTGAATAGACGTCCTTTTTGGTCATCCAGTGATTGCATCACTTTGTGACAGATTTGTGTTTGGGATTAAAGAATGGTTGCTGTGTTCAGGTGTCCGCACATTTCCGTTGAGCTAACCAAAGCACCAAATTTGAAGTCAGTGCTGGCTTTCCTCTAGTTCCATAGTAGCTGAGGGTACCTAATTTAGCATAAACCCTGCTGATAAAAACTAAATTCATCAGCATTTTCTGACAAAGCTTGAAACACTAGAGTGAGTTTTTGGCAATGGATACTTTCTGTCATTTTTGGTTTGGTGCTAAAATGATCAAGGCTACCTTTCTGTGCTGTTGACTCATAGCCTTAGATTGTAGCTCCGCAATGAATTTATGCTGGTCATGCCTCTGACTCGTGACAGTGTATTTGTGACCATATGTTGGACCAAAATCAGGAACTGATCCAGTTAAACTAACTTAGAAAAACAAAACAAAAGTAGTTTTGATTTGCATCAGTTCCCCAATCACGTTTTTTGTATTAATGCATTTGTGCCAGGGTAAAAGAAGGTTATTGATAGAAGAAACAAGCAGTCAAAGGTACTGAAGGGGGAAGGAGTACTTGTTTCTGGGTCAGTGCCAGCTATTTGCTGACATAAAGTGTTCACATAACTGGGATCATAGAGTTGCACTGAATCCCAAGCAGTGTCACTGGATATGGATACAAAAAATGAGTGAGACAATTCGTATGGAATCACAGAATTATCAAGGTTGTAAGAGACCTTCAAGATCATCTAGTCCAACCATCAACTCAGCATCACCAAAATCACCCCTAAACCATATCACCAAGTGTCACATCGAGATGCCTCTGGAACTTTTCCAGAGATGGTGACTCCACCACCTCCCGGGGCAACTTATTCCAAGGCCTAAGCACTCTTTCAGTGATTTTTTTTTTTCCTAATAATCCAGTGTGAACCTCTGGCACAACTGAAAGCCATTTCCTCTTATTCTTTCATTTGAGACATGGCAAAAGAAACCAACCTGTATCTCACTACTGCCTCCTTTCAGGTAGGCAGAGAGCAGTGAATTCCTTCCGAGTGTCCTTTTCTCTAGGCTAAACAACCCCAGTTCCCTCAGCTGCTCTTCCCATGACATGCTTTCTAGACTCTTCACCAGCTCCGTCACCCTGCTCTGGACACGCTCCAGCACCTCAATGTCCTTTCTTGAAGTAAGAGGCCCAAAGCTGAACACAGTACTCAAGGTGCAGCTTCACCAGTGCTGAGTACAATAGGACAATTGCTTCCCTGTGTTTCCATGTTATTATCAGTTCATGATTGCCAGTTCTCTCAAAGACTCTCATGGAATAATGATAAAAAACAATAAGGAAAAATTCACTGCTAGATCAAAAGAAATTAGCTTCTGGATTAAAAGAAATTTATTTTTAAACTCGTATTTCACTATTTTTTAATGAAAATTTTTGTAACTGTATTACAGTGAAATGGTTCAGAAAAAAATATTGCACTTCTGTCTTTTTATGCAGTTCTCCAAAAGATAGGCATCCTTTCTTTTGCTTTTCCTCCTTTTCATTTCCCTACTTCTTCTTGATCTTGTACAGTATTTTCAATTCATTGAAACATCACATTTTTTAAGGTTATCACCAAACTTGGGCCTCTGGAATGGATTCTTAATACTCCCAGTCATCATAGAGTTCATCATGGTAAGATAAAAGCGTAACCCCTTATTCCTTGGTGTGTTTTTTTCTCAGGGTCACTATTTGTATAGTAATAGTAATGCGGTAAAATTGTACTATAAAATCAGTTTTACAGAAAGATTTTAATTTTGACCACTACTTCAAAAGTTGTCCCTGTTGAGTTAGGAATTTTGCAGTATTTTAAAAAACATTTTCAGAACTTATGTTTAATTTAAACATTTTTATGTTTAATTATTGGGCAGAAATTAAGTCTGGATAACATGAAATAATTTGAAGACTTTGAACAAAAATTTCAATGTTTTTAAGTATGAAGAATGATAGAAAAATATCCTTCCCTGACTACTGAGTCATCAACAAACTTTTTCATTCAAATTCAAACAGTGTATATGTGAAAAACACGGCTAAGTTTTAGTAGAACTTTTAAATATTTTAGTGGAATTTGATTTCGCCTGTCTGAATTATTGGTAAATCTCACTTCACAGAAGTGCATGATGATTGATTTCTCATCAGTATTCAGAGGCCTTCAAGACTGCACTGCATATGTAACTTGTATTATTAACTCCACTGCATACTGAAAACCAAACATCATGAACTTATCTGAGAAACAGAAGTGAATTTCACACATGTCCTTAGCTCATTCAGTGTGCAGAGACAGTAATTTAAAAGAAAATTAGGGGAATGAAAGAACAATCTGGAACAGACTCGAATTATATGTACAGGGGATGTTACTAATGTTTATTTTATCCTCACAATCACTGTATCCGCAGTGGCGGTGCTATAAGTGTGTAGTCCTTAAAATTTGCACAACTACTTGTAATCCGCAGGGAGACACTCTGCATTTATTTGCTCAGCTGTAAATCTAAAGTAATGCTCTCATCCTGATGGGAGTAAAGCTGAATCATTCCAGAGCTGATCAGGGGCTGTACAGTTGCTCCAGACTATCTGCAGAAACTTAGGGATATATAACCAATGTTTCTTTGCTCATAACTTTGAGAGGACTGCTTATGTACAAATACATTCCCTAGAAAACATAGAAGGATCAGTTTTCCTCACACTGATGTTAATAATGCAGGATCAGACATATGACATAGAGGATAGACAGCCATTAATGAAATGACTACACATATATGTACTTAGCATATATTTTCTTAGGTATAAACTGGTAGAATCATTTTTGTTTGCTTTTTAATTTGTGTTTATGAATGTATTTTGACCTGATTTTACTCTCCAAATGAATCCTTTTATTTCACAGAAGTTTTAGTCATGACACATTGGATTTGTATGTTTGAATCTGAATGGAAGGAGAGCAATAAGGCTATTAAGAAAAAAGAAATTTTATGGATGAGGAGTGGTGGGTTAGCTATCTTTTAAAGTTTTTTTAGGCTATAAAGCGATGTGAATGATGACTTTCCTTCATAATTCAGTTGCTAGTATTCTTCTTTACCCGTTACTTGTCTCATAATTGATTTTTATTATAGGTAGAAATCCTTACTGCATTGACAAAAATTATGGTGGCACACTCATTATCTGGGACAGGATATTTGGTAAGTAACAGGTGTTCTCTGTCATGTTTAGTCTGTGTGACAAAAATATGTATACTTTTGAATTTGATCATTTGTCATTCTTTTGTTTTCTTCTTCCATCAGGAACATTTGAGGCCGAAGATGCAAAAGTTGTATATGGCTTAACACACCCAGTAAATTCATTTGATCCCATCATGCTCCAGGTGCTATAGTTTGTGTCACTGACTCGGATATCTTCAACATTCAGTCATATTCAAAAGAAACTCCTCTCTTAGGCAGAGTTGAGGCCATCCTTAGATTGTTGACCAGTCAATTACATCATCTATGATTTCTTCAGTATTTCACTATGAGACAGCCATTTCTACTCACTGCATTGCGTATATGCAGAGGTTGTAGTAATCATGGAAATGCAAAACAGTAAAATGAACAACTAATTAGAACAGTGATATATAAGGTGTTGGACTGAGTGAGATCTGTTTTGCAATATGCAGTGCAGTATGCAGTGAAGCACAGACAAAAGTATATATTAAAAAAAAAAGAAAAGTAATTAGTGTGGTGCTTCTTAGATTTATTGGTCCAGGTTTAACTTAAGCTAGATAAAAATTCTCGGCAAAAACATGAGAAGCGGTGGAGCCCGTATTTGCTTTTCATGACTGTTCATCCAAGGAGGAATCTCAAAAAATGAGAAATTCTACTGTCAGGGCTGTCAGGGCTGGAAATTGGGAGGATGTGCAATTATACCCATTTCAGTCAGATACTAAGTAATTTAGTTATTGAGAATATGTCATGTCAAGGTCCCAGTAACCAAATCATGTAGCATAAATAAAGCTATGCAATATACCACTAAATACTCTGGAGTGATTACAGGAGACACAGATGGAAAAACAGATTTTCCTCTTAGCAGAAGTCATTGTAATCCTCACCAAATTAACCAAGGGCTTCATATGGCTTTTGCCTATTTCAGCCAGGTTTTCTGAACTGTCTTCATCTATTTCTAATTTACTCTCTTTACAGAGTTTGAAAAATCATTTATTTGAAAGTTAAAAATTAATAGACTATAATGTTTTATTAATCTTTATTTTGCTAACAATGAAAAATTACTTACTCTCTTTTTTCCAGTTATGTCCCTTGGCTCATATTTGGAACACGTTTTGGGCCACACCTGGATTCTGCAATAAGCTTTCTGTCATATTCAAAGGGCCAGGCTGGGGACCAGGCAAACCTAGACTTGGCCTTCCTGAGGAAATCCCAGTGGTAAATAGAACATGCACAGGCTTTCAGTTGTGTGTAATTTACTTGGACCTCTTAATGCTACTGGATCAATGTTAAAAACTCTACACATGCTATTTTAAATTAGCAAATTAGCAGTCATAAAGCATAGGGGAAGATGAAATGGGAAAAGAAACTGAAGGAAATGAATGTTTTAGCTGTGGGGTTTTTTTCCTTTTTATTTGAAGGAAAACCTGTATTTTTTTATTTATTTTTTCATTATTCATTTCCTGAAGAGATTTTCAAAAATTTTCTATGGAATACAGTAATTTTTCTTTTTTTTTCAGCTGTGGACATGCACAAACACACAGAGTTAAACTCTGTCTCAGACTAGGTAGTACATAAGTCTGACAGTAGATTATCTTTCTTCAATTATCTTTCTCCCTTTTTGTGTTTGTAAATGTAAAGAATATTAAGGAACAACAGGCTGGAGCAGGTCACTCCTGAAGGTAAATATCTGTTTTGCTTTATACAGATCACTGGAAAAGAAGTTCCCTTCAATCCACCTGTACCAGCTTATCTTAATTGCTATGCACTTGCACATTTTGCTATAATAGTGGACTTGTACACCGAACTTCTTGCTTCTATAAGTGTAAGTAATTCCTTCCTTTATGAAAGAATATCTCCTGCTAAGAGCAATGACACACAACATGTTTAAATATTAGAGCATTGAGCAGAGGCTCTATAGCTGACTCATATCTTACTTGAACTATTAAAATAATAACTAGATTCTGTAAAAAGAATCAACATAAATGGCTAAATATATAATTCTGTGCTATTAGATATACAATGTTTGATATTGTTTAGTAAACAGTTTTTAATAACTATATCAGTTATTTACATAATATAAATAATTTGCCTAGAAGATGTATGTGTCTGCTTCAGTTTTTAGAACCTCATGAGGCTTAAAACTGTGTAGATTTTAAGATGTCAAGGCTGGTCATACCGTTGGATGCTCAGGCTTTAGAAGGAAGATTACAATGGTCTTGAAGTGGTTGCAGTTGGGAAGGTTGGTGTAAGCACGAGTTCAGAATTGGAGGAGCACAAAATCAGGGCAAATCCTTCTTCCAGTCTCCAACATACGACAGCATTGATAGAAATACAGCGAGGAGAGGCATTTATTTATGACCATGGGTTTGGGCTGATGGGATCTCTGTGGTAACTGGTTTCTCTGTGGATACCTGGCAGCCTCTGAAGGTGAACTACAAGGCCGTGTCCACCTTCAAGAAGGGAGACATTAAAAACTGCTTCCAAGGTTTCACATCCTTCCAAGCTCCTTTTTTTTCTTCCCTCCTTTATAACTTTCCCTCGTGTACTAAAGCTAAAATCTTCTTGTTATGAAGCAGAATTTAATGCATCTACTATCCTACAAATAAGTGAAAAACCTCTCAAGATGTACCAAAACACCACAAAAGTCTATTAGTTTGATAAAATGCCCTTTGGTCCTCTTCTTAAACCCTTTCTAAGACCTCCCTAAACAGCAGTGTTCTTGTTGTGTTTGTGTCACCCACGTTGCTGTAGCAGGCTGTAAGCACGCTGAGGGCCCCTTGGGCTCTTCAGCCTCTGCCCTCCTGTGGGCTTGCCTTGTCCTGGCATGCTCACCTGGCAATTTCCAACCCCTGGCCAGCAGTGGTCACTGTCCCCTGCCCACCTCATTGGACATTGCAGTACGTAGCATTCCTGGTATGATGTAAAAGGCAAACTCTTCTGATTAGCATGGAGTTATTCTACATACCGTGTTTGCCTCTGCAAAGGGTCACACTGCAGTTGCAGGGAGTTAGGAGATTACTAAATCATCTGAGGTTTAGTCTGTTCTAAGGACAGGAAATTAAGCCAAGGGTAAGAATAAATACCTCCAAAATATACAAGTCAAACAGTATACGTGATTGCCAACGTTCTTATATTGAGAAAAACCTCTGCAAGATTGTCCTGGTATGCTTCTGGATTCCTACATACATTTACATAGGAATCAAACTCTGTGTTTGAGTTTTTTTCATTTGTTTCATTCTGATGTTGGGTTGGCTTTTTTTTAAACTTTACTGCTGTTGCTTTTAGCAGCAAGAATTAAGGAATTAAGGAGTCTGATTTTTTTCTATTTTATTCTTTTTTCTTTTGGCCTTTTTCTTGTCCTGGAAAGAAAAATGGATGGTCCACATTATTTTATCTGCTGGTAACTGCAGCTGTTTAAGAATAAATAATAAAGAAAGTTGAAAAATCCACCCAAGCCCCAGATAATCATTAAATTCTTTCAGTCATGAAGGAAATATCCTGAAGATCTGCCATTTATGAACTTATTGTAGAAAAGCAACTAAAAATTTCTCTGCACAAAACTGCAGGGTAATAAGGTAGTAAGGATAAGAAGGAGAGCACAGGGGACTGGAAGCACCTCATCTCAGGACATAAACCTTCAGCGTGGGTGTAGAAAGTGCTGGTCCCAAGGCAGAGTTCCAGCATCACTCTGCAGTACAGTGGGGAAGCTGTCATGAGAAGGAAGCTTGTGTATGAATAACTTTACTTGGCAAAAATCTTCCTTCAGTATCAGTTTTCCACTACACTGAGTTATGAAATGTCTATGGATACAACTGGAACGTTCTGTCTGGCTATGAATTATGTCATAACTGTGGCATAGCTCCATAAATGGAGAAAACTAACTGTTTTCCTCATCTTCAGGTATAAGTTCCATTTCATAACAGCCATAAGACACAGCACACAGCTATTACATTTCTCAAGTGATTACAGTTGCTCAGTATTTGGTCTCACGCCCTGTAGAAGTGTTAAATTTCTCTGTCCGTAAAGAGCAACCATATACCTTCTGTCTGAATGACCTACATTTAACTTATGAAAAGAGCAAAACAGGAAAGAACAAATATATATTTTCCACAGGAGAGAGCATGCAGTGTTTGTTTTCTATATAGTGATCTGCACTACATCCAGTGAATAAAAATTGCTTTCTGAGCTCTGCACATCTAGATCTGATCCAAAGCTCCTTGAAGAAATGGGATTTGGATCAGTCCCAGAGAGAGTGCTAGGAGTGTAAAACTGCAGTACATTCAAAGCAAAAGTCTCATAGCTCCAGAATTGCAGGTATCATATAAATCAAAGTGAAGTGCACCTTAAGCACATTTTGCAGTGTCTTTTTTTATTGTTGATAGCTACTGTAACATTTACTGTGCCTATAATTATATGAATGTGTGAGCAGTTTCAATTAGATGAAAATTAGTAAGGGGTAAGATAGCTTCTTGGAAGTTAAGAACACAATTAATGTATCCATTCAGTAGGGCATCACCAAGTACTTTGTATGTAATATTGCTAAGAATTTACAATTTTTTCCTAGGAGTTCTAAGTTAAAATACATTCATACAGCCAAAGACACCTAACAGTAGAAAATTCATAGCATTATATTAGCATTCCTAATTTGAGTGTTGAAAGTGTCTGATGTATGAGAGCAGGGCATCTGTTAACTTATGAAAGGTGCTGGCATCATTCCTAGCAGTTCTTTTGAACCACTGGACAAATCAGAATGAGAAAATGCTTCCATGTTATTCTTCAAAAGGAATAAAAGACCTGATTCTTTGCAATATAAAAGTCAATTTGGAATATTTCAATGCTTATCTAAATACAGATTTGGAAGAACATTTCCTTTGTTTAAATTAATTATTTTTTCATTACTAAAAAACCATAAAATAATAATGCTATGGCATTCTGTTGATTACAAAGCCATGTAAACTTCTTACTAAATTCTATAATCCCCTTCCCCCCTTTTTTTTTTAAGGCTCAAAGATATTTTTAAAGCTTTAAATGAAATAAAAATCCAACAGAAATATTTTTTTCTCTTTGATTGCAGCCAATAACCACATTGCAAAGTTGTGGCTGACTTGTAATTGGGGAACCTGCTGTGGTCCCACATGCTTCTCTGTTTATACAAATACTCCAGTATATAAATACTCATTTATTTTATATATACATCCATGCATACTATGTTTAAGTGGAACAAGGATGCTAACACTAATGAAGGTGTAAAAGGCACATTCTTTTCACACTGCTGCTTGCAGTGCATAGATTTAATATATGATGTTAGTTTAGTGATATAACCCACTGACTATTTTGTTGATTTTGGTAGAGTAATGCCTAGAAAATGGATGCCTCAGCTGCCAGCATCCACTTCATAGGGTGATACATGTTTGAAAGCAAATAAAAGAATCAAGGCAGCATATTACTGTACCACTGGAACTGTAAGAGAAAGTTAGGGAAGCAAACTAACAGTGGTAAAATTTATGCTATATGGCTGGTTTTCTAAAAGCTGTTATTCCCAATGGCATCATGGTGTATTTCACTGAAAATTTCTCGGTAATCCTTGATTAGGAGTACAGATGAGGGAACATTTTTTTTTTTGTTGTATGTGAATGTGGTGCATGTACCTACAGTGAAGGGTAACTTGCACCTTCTACCTTCATGGTTCCCAGTAAGGCTTTTTGCCTCACCCTTCATTACTCCAAAAGCTGATGTTTTGGGAAGTGGAAGGCTGCCACACTGTGCTCAGGCATTACAGTGCCATGCTTTTGTGTGAATCTGATGATAGTGCCAATTTGAAATTAACTGGGATCTGCAGGTTGTGCTTTAGAGTCCTTCACATTCTGGGCCACAGCGGGTATTGACCATAAGGAGTTTTACAAGTAGCTCGTGTTCAAAACAGTGCGGTTCGAGTAGGTGTGTGTCTGAAGAGAAATAGAAATTGGCCTCAAAAAACAAATCTATAAAGTATGATCACACCTGGCTTAGGTAGTTATAATGCCAAACAACCTCATATAGTATTTTAACCATTTAAAGATAAAGGCTTGTTTACGTTTGAGCTTGATTTTTTAAAAAATCACAAGGGTGCTTTAGTTCTTCTGATTTATGAACAAACATTAAAATGTATTTCTATTCCCTTTTTTTTTCCTGGAACTCCATGTTTAAAACTGATCTGAAATTTATTAATTTCCCTTCAAGTTCTTAGTCTGTGCTTTATGCTTCTGTGTTAGATAAATATGGGGAATAATTTTAATTTTTTTCCCTAGTCTTCTAGAAATGTAAAATAAAATATATCTTTAAGCAAAGAAAAAAGTCCTTGATAGAAGTTATGGGTAAAACTACCACTAAAATGTGACCCAAAATTGTTTGCTTTTTGGGAAGTGTTTCCATCATCCACTCAAATCCAACTCTTAATGCAGTACCAAATCTAGGCTTTAGGCTTGCAGTCTAACTAATGGCGAGAAATGGAATTCCCAAAGTGCTTATGTTATTCCCACATTCCCAACGTGCTCTCTCCATGAGTTTCAGCAAAAGCTTAGGTTAATAACAGGTTTTCAGGCACTTCAGTGAAGGTACTTAAAAGCAGGTAGAATGAATCAGCACCTCTGTTTTCTACAGCTGGAGTCACAAGGAAATCCATGTGCTTGGGACTAGCTAGCCAGCTTGGGAACACTGGGAAGGCAGAAAAGTTTGAAATCATGCAGCTCTTTAAAACTGGAGACTGGGGACCCCCTTGCTCATTCACAGCATGTACTGTTGGATCCTGCCTGAAGACAAGTATTTGCACGTGTATGAAAATCATCACAGTTTCATTCATTTTCCACAAAGTGTGATTTTAGGCATCTATTGTAATGTATCAATTCTATGACTTGATGGAAATCTGGATTTGATGTTCAGTTCTCTTTCCTGCCTAAGATGATACAAAACCTTGCTCTCCTTTTCTCAGAATAGTGTTCTGCCACTGTGGGAGCATTTTTAAGGCAGTCTGCAGAACCTGGTGCACTACACTGGAAAAAAAGAAAAATCAGACCCACCTGACAAGAATGAGTAGATTTTAAAAAAAGGTGTAATTTTTCAACTTAAAAGTGAGGACAGTCTTTAAGGAGAAAAGTCTTGAATTTCAGTCCTCATTCCCTGGAAAACTCCTTTATTTGACAAGTAACAATCATTGAAAAGCCTATCAAAGCATTTCTAAGAAATTTATAGGTGAGTTCCCTTATGCCTGTGCCAAATCATATTTTTCTTTGCTTACTTCTTGAATTTTTGTATGACCCAGTTTGCACAGGAAGCTGAAGTGTGAGTTGAACTCGGTATGGCTAGATGAGCAGCTAAAGAACTCCTCATTTAATTAAATTCAAATAGAGACCCTGCCTGATTTTTATAAAAAAGGTCTGTCCAAACATTTTGTCACTTCAAAACAAACTTTTCCTATTGCTAACAATGGAAAGTTTATCATAAGGAGGAATGGAACAGATTGGTAATGTAGAAATACAGTAGTAAGTTTGATTCTCACCTGGTACAAATCAGCAACAGAGTGGCTTGACAGGTGTCATTTGTGAGAATTGTGTTCTGGCTTGTAAACTGGTGAGGCTGCTGTTTAGCTTGCTCATTGCTGGGGTTGAGTTTTCTTTGTTCAGTAACTGTTGAGGATATCTAAGTAGGTGTTTGTGATGCTTCAGTAAAACAACAGAAACCCGCCCAGACTGAGTGTGTGGTTTGATGTGTTTTGCAAACATGGGCACTCTGAGTTCACACAGCTGTAAAACTTGAGAATATCCTCCTGTGGCCTCCCATGCTCACAGATACTTACCTTAGATCTCTTTGAGGGGTTGGGGCCATGACCAAAGGAAGCTGGGCATGTCACTGAATGGGATTTATTGAAATCAGGGCAGACATTCATGGAGTTTTATTTTTCTGATGCCTGCAACTGAAGCGCAAGATGCTGTTCGTAAACTGTTTTGCTGTTGAAGCAAGAAAGGATTTCTGTGACTCAGTCACATCCACTACTTTTGTTTTGTTTTGTTTTGTTTTGTTTTGTTTTGTTTTGTTTTAATGAAAAAAACAAAAGCTTTTCAAAACTAATATTTGAAACAAAATCAGGGAGGGAAAAAGAAAACTGATTAAATATTTGATTTTCAAAGGCAGCTGTGTAGAATACAAAATAAATATTTAATAAATTTTAAAAATTTGATCTTTACAATCAAAATAATTTCTGTTTTCCTGAATTTTCTTTATATCATTTTGATGTAAATTTTAAAGACAGAAGTCGTCATGCTCTCTTCTTTCGGGTACTCATGCAGATGTTAATTTTTAAAAGTGTTTTAAGTCTAATTGAAGTTAATGATATGAGCTAAAAAGTTTTGTTGATTTGGGAATCGAGTGTTGAGTTGTCATGAAGGGAAAACATTCATTTTGTTTCTTCTTAAATATGATCATGTCATGTGAGTTGTTACTCTCACAGTACATTGGCTTTTGTATGCATTGGGATTAAATGATGACTATTGTAAAGACTAGGTGACATATAATGAAATTAAAAGAACAGGGCTGCTGGAATTTTTATCTAGAAATAAGATAAAACTTAATAAAACTCTTGAGTAGAGTCAAAAGGAAATCAATAACTTTGGGGAAAAAAAACATAGGACAGAAGGGGTTAACATTAAATGTTATTTTGGAAATACAGCATTCAGGAAACAACTGTGAAGGTGGTTACTCCAGGTGTGTGTGCTATGCAGAGCAGATATATTTTTTGTAAAACTTAAAGTAGCAAATTACTTTAAAAAGGGACACTAGCATCACTGAGTGAGGAAGCTGAATCTACTGTTCCATAAAAACTCCATTTTCCTCCAGAAAATTACTCTAAATGGATTATTTGTCTGCCTTTCAACAGATGCTATCACAGGGGATAGTTCTCCTGAGAATTGGCTTTATCATTCTGTCCCTGGCATCTTTTGGACTACTTATGGAGAACAAGTAAGATACAAAATATGTGGGGTTTTTTCTTCTTTCATTATGGATTATTTATAATTACATGTAAATCTCAGAAATTATATCGATAAAGAAATACAGATACCCAGACCCACATGTGGCTGTCTGTTGACTGGAAAATAACACATGATTACCTGTCACCCAAATCCAGGAGTGTTCCCATAGCAAGTAGTGACTACATCTATATTGTTCCTTGCAGAGAGGTTTTGGGATGGGTTCATCATGTCTCCCTCTGTGCTTGCATTTATTGGGTTCTCTCCTCTGGGTTTGGGACACTGGCAGGTGAGTGGGACCTGTGCTGTCCTGAGGCTGTTTGAGGTCAGACTGCAACCATATTGCGCCAGCCCTGTGTAGCATGCCATAGGTGCCAGATACAGTGATGGCGTATGAAGAGCACACAGTGTAGCTCAGAGTAGGCTCAAAATCACGTGAAAGGTGGTGTAGACTTAAGACTAAACTTAATCAGTATGGCTTCCAATGAAATTGGGTCTTGAATACACCAGGCCAGTGAGATACATTCTGAAGTAGTCCATATGGGCACTGTGGCCCTAAAGAGGAGTAAGCTGTGTCCACAGTTTCTTACAAAGAAGTTATTTGCCCTGCCAGAGAAGAAATGTGGAATAGAAGTTTCGTTTGAGACTGAGGTGCCAGTACTGCTTTGCACCTGCTGTTCATTATGTTTTCAGAAAGGAATACCTTTCACTTTTATAGACTGAACAGTTTAATTCAGGGTAGGTAAAAATCTGTCAGCATGCCAGACATGTGAATAACTAGAGAGTTAATAAAGAGGAATTAGTAAAAATTTACACAAGTAGACCATTGAAAAGATTCTGAACTACATTTCAGAATTTTGTTGTGGTAATTTTTGAGATCAAAAGACAGTAACTATATATACAGCTCCATTTGTCTGAGTTCAAATATATTTTGCAAGTATGTGTGTTCTCACCACCAGCAGATTCAGTGTTACAAGTCCATGTAAGGTGTATACTATAAGAACTTAACTATAAGGTTAAGAAAGATGACTTGATGTAAGCGCAGGACATCACAGACTAATTCTATTTTCTCTTTTTCACTGACTTTAGCAAATAAGAGATTGGATGTTAATCTGTATTGATTCCCTTTTCTAGGTCCAAAGCAGGAATTTTGGAAATCATCCGCTGTTTAGTCTTCGTAGGTGTTTACAAACTTGGCTACTTTAGGAGTCAGTTTTCATTCTTGGGCTGTGCATATGAGGTAAGAAATTTATTTTAAAATGTCTCTGCTGATTACTCTAGATTTTTTATCTTTTTACAAAAAAGCAGAAACACTAAACATTACATTTTGCTTTCTTATTTTTCATTATGCTCTTTGAATTTTTTTTTCTTATCTCTGTTTTTCATGTTTTGTGATTATTTTGTAAGAAAATTATTCAGGTTTCCTAATAAGATGCCTGTTTTCCTTGGAGAAAAGGTTATGAATGAGAGCATTTACCACTTCCTGCAAAAATAATTTACTTGTGGCCACATGCTTTGAAGTGAATAATAGTAATGTGATATTGAATTTGAATTGTTTAATTCTCCTTTTATGGGAGAAATTGGAAAATGTTTGGAGGCTGGAAAACTTAAATATAAAGTATTTTCCTCGGTACTAATCCTCAGAAACAGACTTTTGGCCATTGACAAGGGGTGGATACAGGATTCAGTAGACCTGTGGTCTGATTACGTATGGTTACTTTTGTGTTCTTAGGACTTACTTTTACCCTGTTCATGTCTTTTGCTTTTTATTATTTTCGTTTTCCGAACAGTTGGAATTTCATGTCTCTTTTAATATGATCACAATAAAATAACAATAGTCACTGATATTATTCCTATCTGAACAACATTACCAGCTATCTACTGTTGGTTACCAGAAAAGACTGGTTATTCATAACCAGCAAGGTTATGAATGGGTGGCTGGATTAGTAAAACCTCATCAGAAAGTTACTCTTTGGCTTAAAATCAGAAAAATGCTCAAATAAAACAGTAGGAACTGAGACTCAAACAAGTTCAAAATGGTTCCTTTGACTTCAAACATATGCAAAATTTATAGCATCTTTTCCAGTTGGAGGTTTCTAGTAGTGGTCTTGCTTCTCCTGCTTTTCTGAGGGAAAAGGAATTAGAAAAATGAAAAAAAAATCTACTGCTACTGTGGGTCTGGAAGGTTTTTCTGTTATTTTTTTCTGCCTATTAGACAATATTTAATAACTATTAATATTTAATATTTTCTGCCTATTAGACAATATTTAATAACTATTAGACAATATTTAAAGCTAGATAAATGCCACTAATTGAGAATTATTTAATTCCAGCCCCCTCCCTGCCCCTATTGTTACATTGTCAAAGCTTTGGTGTATAAATCAAACTGTTCTTGAATTCATGTAATAAGAGTCTGCAAGAACTCAGCAGGTATTTTAAGGGGTTTACTTAAATATCATTTGGAAAATGTTTGTATAATTTCCTGAGTAGCCTAATACAGTAGAAAGGCTTGAAGTAACAAATTCTAAAATTTTGGAACTAATTATCTTGCCCTTGAGATGTAGCTTTCAGACTTGAATTATTTGGGTATTCTCACTAAATTCTGGGAGAATTTTGTCATAATATACACCCTCAATACCTGCATTGCTGAGTTCTGTATACATATGTAAAAGTGTCTCTAACAAAGAAATGAGTAGAAGTAAAACTATTTGATTATTATTCCTATTTTTAATAAGGAATCCTATAGCTTCCTATTCTTTCATGAAGAAGAAAACAAAATGAAGTGGTTTCTGCTCTGTTCTTTACATGTTTCTGTCATTAAAAAAATATTACTTTATTGCCATCTTGAGTTCTTTTCTACTGAATTTTCCTGTTCTTTCTTCCTTTTGTTTTTTTCTTTTCTCCTTCATATTAGAGTTCTTTGTAGTTATTTTTTTAGTCCTTTGTTTGACACTATGTAGTCCATTTTTAACAAGAGACAGGAGTACCTTGCTCACTATTTTTCTTGAAAATACTGAAAAAAACAGGTGTCTTTCAAATAATTTGGTCTTGGGCAGACCAGAATAGATAATTCTTCAGAGTGATGCCAATATTTCCGCACTTGACATTTTATCACAAATCAACAATTTGGTGATAGTAATAGCTTTTGTGATCATAGAATCATAGAATGATAGACTATTTTGGGTTAGAAGTATAAAGGTCCTCTAGTCCAATCCCCTGCAGTGAGCAGGGACATCTTCAACCACATCAGGTTGCTCTGAGCCCCGATCAACCTGGTCTCGAAAATTTCCAGGGATGAGGCAACTACCAACTCTCTGAACAATTTGTTCCAGTGCTTCACCACCTTCATAATAAAAAATGTTTTCCTTTTTGTCTGAATATTTGTGATGAACTTCAAAGCATTCCCCATTTTAAAATAAATTATCTCGTTTTAAAATAAATTATCCACTTTTGCTCCCAAAGCATTATACAGTTTCTGAATTCATGGTAGGCATGTTCTTATGGGTCTAATGGAATTTATGTTAAAAAAAAATCTGAGAGGTTGCTGGAGATTTGTCAATTCATGTTGAAAAGTCTTCAAACATTAATGTTTTATCTCAATATTGACCTGATCATTTTGAAACAGCAGTACCAGAAAGCATAAGAAATACATAAACAGATGGTTTTCCCAGAAGTTAGGTCTAAAGTTTATCCTAAAACTTGTTTCTGTTCATCATGGCAAGTTGTTTATCCTTCATAATATAATAGCATAGATAATTTGCTTGATTTTCAACTTCCTTTTCTCTTTCATTTCTCACATCCCCTTACAAATTTTAAGAGGTGCAAATTAAAATATTTATTTAATCATTTTGTTTTCCTCATCTAAATATCCCCTCTTTAACATATACCTAGACTGAGCTGACTTTGATCTTTTTAATCTAATATTTCTAGTAATCATAACCTGTAATATGCTCAAAAATGTTCTCTTTACATCTTCATCCTTATGTGTTACCAATTCTTTAGCAATCCGGTTATCGAGAATGAAAGCACAACATCACATAAAAGAGTTTGTATTGACTTTTCCTATAAATTATGCCTTCAATGGCATAATTACTTAGGGATGAAGAAATATTTTTAGAATTTAACAAAGAATTCTGTCCCAGAATTCTTGAGTTAATGGTGCACATTGCAGCAGATAAGTGCAAGACTGATTTTACCAACAGTGTGTCCAATCATTAGTGAAAAAGTATGCAAGTATTTTGGATATGTGTGGGGTTTTTCTGCTACTATGTTTCATATGTTCCTATTTCTCAAGACTACTTTAGAACCAGTAGATAAGATTTCTAAAGAAAATATCCTTGCCATATTATTTGCAGGGTATTCTAACTAGCAAAAATAGGTGCTTTAAACTGCAGGTGATTGTGTTTGGCTCATAAGAAGGCTTGACAATTGCCAGAATTACTGCATGGGAGGAATACCTTCTGGGAGGAATCCAGATGAGAAATACAAAAGAAATGAGAGAAAACTAGGGGGTCAGTGAGAGAAGGGAGAAGAGCAGAGGAAACAAGAAGCAAGCCTTTCCCACTTTGCCATTAGATTAGCTCAGGTGGGCATGAAAAAAGCACAGCTGCCAATTTGAGCAGAAGGAGTAGTCCTGCCCTCTGGCTCCATCCTACCCTCCTTGCCGCCCTGCTAACTGGCTTAGCTAGCTGGGCTGACTTAGCCAGCCAAGATTTTTCTTCAGGTAAGTGATGTGACTTGCTGTGGAGCAAGAAAGTTTCTTAATGCTAAGGCTCAGGGAAGGAGGAAGTAGAATGATGGTATAGGTGTGTAGAAAGAAAGAAAGAAAGACAGACTTCTGCTTTTGCTAAAGCTGCAATCTTAATATGTTGTTTTCTGTGTCTGCAGTCAAGTGAAATGGCATTGGCCCCATGGATACTTTTAAGTTGTGTGTTACCAGATTTGGTTCCTTATTGGAAATTATGTTATTTTTCTGATCATTTAAATATATTATCCTTCCTGCTATTGTGTTTGAATTCATCCTATGATATACACATGGGGATCTCTTCCAGTGTCCTTTTGTTCTCCAAACAAGAAAATAGTTTGAAGCTATCATTACAAAAGTGACCACAGGAGGCAGAACAGAGTACATTCCTCAGCATGAGTATTCTGTTCCTTTTCCTGTATGTATTTCATATGGATGATTAGATGAATGTGGAGGAGGGAGGGAGTGCGGGTATTTTTGTTGTTGTTTCTTTGTTTGAGGTTTTATATTTTATTTGTTTATTTGAGAAAAAAGTGCTGATATATGAGGAAATTTTTAGATCTTAAGAAAATTATTTCTTGGGTGTCGGTCATTGAAAACCTTGATGACAGGGAATATATTTGACTAGTTTGAAGAGCTGGTGTGTTTCTTTTGAGAATCTGTGCTGCCACATCCTATACTAGTTAGCTTTCTTTAGACTGATTACTTCATGCCTGTGTAATGTGATGATTGTGCGTATTACTAAAGCCAAATCATTTTCTGTCAGACTGGGCCTGGAGCCCCCTAACCACCTGGAGGTAGCAGAAAACATTGCTTGTGTGTTCAGTTATGTGACGGTTCAGCAGGCACAATATGTAAAAATAAATCTGATGATGGTCTACCTCTTTAAAGTGTTTCCATCCAACTGCTCTGGTTTGGCATCAGCCAGCATATTCCATGAGCTGAATTTGGTCAAGCACTGGCTGTTATTTGACAGTAGTACTAATGAGGAGCAAGTAGAAATGAGAGCCATTGACATGTTGTTGGAACTCTTCTTTTAAATATTTTCACCAAGTCTGATAGTAGCTGCAACTCAGACTCTTAAACTGAGGGGCTGGCAGTGAGGAAGAGGGAGGAGGAAGTAGGTGTCTGTCTTGATGTGTGTATCTTTTACCCTTGGTGTAGCTAAGGCACTGTACCTGAGAGTAAATCTTTTCACCCTGACTTCTGCATTGCAACTTAACGAGCTGCCTGGCTATGACCACGTTGGCTGGCATGTATTAATGTACAGGTAGGAAGGACAAAAATCCAGGGCAGCTTTCATGGTGGAAAAGAGAGAAAAAGGGAAGTTTTATACACGTGTGATGTTTTAAATTAATAACTTGTTTTCTTTTCTGTTTTATGTGGTCATGTGGTACATTAGAAATATAACCAGCTTTGGAAGATATACAAAATCTTGTGCTACAGGGTATAATTCGGCCCTTAAAGTAGAAATGAGCTTTATTGTGGTCAAATTGCTTATTTACTCCTCCAGTGTATCTGAACTTGGTAGATGCAACTGTTACAAAAACTTTTGGAGACAGTATTCTGTACCAAATGGACTGCTTCTCTGATCTTTGAGGCAATTCTGGTATTTCTTATGGCATGGGATCTAATTGGTCTGGATAAAATATCAAATATCTCTTTATTAAAGAACTGATTTACACGGTATCCTGTGTTACACAGAAGTCCCTCTTAATGTGATATATTATCACACTACTTATTTCTCCTTTCATCGTACAAAGAGTTGCTGTTACCTCACTTGTTTCTTAGTATAATTTACCAGTGTTGGAATACTGACTTATGAGTACAGACATAAAACAAACATTTACTCATAAGAACTTATTTCCACATCAACGATAGTTTTCTGCTCTGTAGCATTTTTTCTTGGTCCCTCGTTAAGATCATCTGTGCCACATTTCAAAGAGCCGCGTATCCCATATTTGGTTTCCATTAAGGTGAAAGCTTCATGCCCTGTGCTATGATTTATGACCTCAGCATTTATGCAGTCTCTGTGCCCTAACTAGATTGGCTTGTGTATTTCAAACATATCTGAGAAATGAAACTGGGGATGGAAGGAAACTCTGCTGCCTTATGATAAAAAGCCTTGTCAACACACATGGAATTAAACAAACACGCGTTGTAATCGGTTTTTTCTATGTTAGCTTCATTCAAAAAGTTTGCTATGCCATGCAGTGTATCCCAGGGACTGGACTTTTAATATTCTTGACAACTGCCCTAAGGGGAATAATGTCCCTTAGAAAAAGTCACAGTAAAATCTGGCAGTAGATTAAGTTAGTTTCCACTTAGGTGTGACAGCAGAGTCATTACTGATTTTAGACTTAGCCAGTTTGAGAGTCGGCTTCACCACCATCAACTAAAGACTATGATGTATAGTTCCAGGTGCTCTGGCCAATTGACCGTAAAATTGCTCTGCATTTCTGGCAGAGCAGTTGAGCTGGAGCTTTTAAAATCTCCACTCCCTGAGCTCAACACCCTTCCCCCTCTGCTTAAAAGCTGCTCATTATTCTTCTTCTGCCCGCTGATCTTAGCAAAAGAAAAACTTCTGGAATCAATTAGAAGTGTCTGCACTTGATGAGATTTGCACGTGAGTTCGGAATTGCGAGGCTTTGATAGTGTCAGCCAACAGCTGCAGTTTCAGGTGGTAAAATTGGGGAAGGAATTTTCCAGGGTTTATTTACAATCATAAAATAAAACAAAAATCAAGACAAGTTGGAAACCATCTAATGTGTTGTTAAAATGAAGCCTGAATTGGGTTATATATTTATTTTGTCTGAAAAAAAAAGTAAACTGGCAGTTTATTATCAGGATCTTTTCAATTACCTTTCAATTACTAGGCTGTATAGAGCGGGTGTAATAAAATGCAAGCTATGGTCTGCTTGCTGTAGTTTTAGGTATGAAAGAAGCATCTGCTATTACTTTTGTCACTTTAATTGTTTGACAAGACAAGGAGGTAGTCATACTTAATAGAAATCAGAAGCATGCAGTCAAAGATAAAGCAAAGGTAGTACTCTGAAGATAGAAAATACATGTTCACATATACTGACTGAAATTTTGCGTTTTCTTCTGTCAACACTTGCACTCACAGATATAAAGTTTATTCTCTAAGCCTTCTTAGCCCAAAGCAGTTAGTGATTGGCATGTAGCTGTATGCAGTGTTTGCATTTTGAAGGTAACAGCCATGCCAATGAGATTATTAATGTTCAGTTGTATATCTGAGGGTGTCTTTGCAAAAATGAAGCTGTGCTATTTCACACATCTTGTTACTGATCTGATATGGTTTGTACGTCAAAGCGCAATTTTTCTATAAGCCAGTAATGCTACAAACCCTGTCAAACTGCATTCTTTTCTACATCATAATAACACATGGATAATGATAGAGATCTCCATACTAGCAAATTGCTTCACTGATATTAGTCCCTAGTGACAACTGACATATTCCACATGGGTAGATGTTTGTCTGTGTAACTGTAGTTGCAGTATTAGAGTATTAAAAAGGATTTTTTTTTTTTTTTTGTTAATGCACAAATACATAAATTTGTTTCATACTTGTTTTTTCCACAGACGTGGAAGACTCATGTTTCCTACTCTTGATAGAACTGTTGCTTATTGATCAGTTTACACTCTCGTAAATTTTACTTTCAAAGTTGATTTAAAGGTGTTGTGTAAAGTACATTGCAATGTCTAAGAGTCAAAGGCAGGGTAAGATGGGTGATTTGTGTGTCCTGAATGAAAGACATTGGCTTACTTGCAGAGATCCCCCATCTGTGCAAGTCGTGTGGGCAGAAGGTGCAGTCTGAGGAATGCAGAAGGTATCCCCCAGCCGCGTAGAATACCCCTGAGTGGGGAGCCTTCCAGCACCACTGTGCATGGCCAGTATGTGTGCATTCTCTGGGCTGTCTTTAGCCCATCAAGCTCACCCACACGTATGTGCTTGTCAGCACAGCCTGATATGCAAAATTAGTAGACTAGTTTCCAAAACTAGATAGCTTACCTCTAAAGCTATTGTAACAGGCAGGTGGGAATTATCCTAATCTTAAAGAGAGAAGAGTGGTGTCTGTGTTCTCGAGACCACAAATACAGATGACTTAGTTCGAATTTTATCTTCAACATGATAGGCAGAGGGATTGAATTAACTTTTAAGAGATAAAAGCTTTAATTAAACAAGCTGTTTCTGATGTGGAAAAGATCTGGATTTGGCACATACAAGGTGACCACAAAGAACCAACCTAGTATTTAAAATATTTTGGATATTTCTATTTCGTATGGTTTAAATAGAGAAACCCCAAATATAAAAAATACATGCAGTCCAGGGTTACTCAATATTTGTATCTTGCAAGGGAAATGATACAAGACTCTTCTCATAAATGTCCCTTCCCACTTCTGTAATTGTGAGCAGAACATGGCAGCTATGAAAACTTAACATTTCTGCACCAGAATGTCTGTGTAGGACACACAGATTTGGACTGTAATTTAATCCATTGGAAATCTAAATCAATACCTTTGTGTAGGAAAGCAGAAATTAATTTAAAATATTCTATAATATGTTTTATTACTTTTTTAAAAATCATAAATGCTATCTTTTGCTCAGTCTATTTTTTTCAGAAGCTTCTTGTGAACAACAAAGAAAGAAAAGCACAGTAAAAGTTGAGCCTCTGTTTTTCTACTAGCAGCACCTGAAATAACCACAGAGACTGAAAACTAGTTCCTGGCATCTGGGCAATTGCATGCTAAATTCTAACCAGCCAGTGCCTTTTGTCTAAAGATCAGTAAGATAAAATCAAGCCATTATCTGTGCTGTGATTTATTTTCTGTATTACTGCCTTGTTATATCATTCCCTGTACAAGTTCTGTTTTCTATGATGTTTGGAGTCAGGGAATAAGGGAATATAGAGAAAGCAACAATGCTATATTTAGTTTTATATTTGGGTATTACGCAGCACAAGGAGAATGTTTTAAAATTTCCTTCTCCTGCCAATGCCAAATAAAAATTGCCTGATGAAAGAAGATTAGCAAATGCTGTGTTTAACAACTGATTACCAAATGCAGATCACACAAAACACTTTGTATGTTTAAAAGTTGGAAATAGGTGTTATGAGAAAAAAGTAAATGTAAAGCTCTAGTTATCACTTGAAACCAAGGCAAAATAATACAGCAACCCCCTATAGAGTCTGGGAGTGATCACATCTGTCCTGACAGAATTTGTTTGGTTTATCTTCATGTGGAAACCATGAAATGTTTGAATAGGTTGTTTATTTTACTGATTGGAAGCTAATACAGTTGAAGATGCCTGGTTTTGGTTTGAGCATCCTAGATTTTGTTTTATGTAGAAAGGAACGCTATATTTTGTCCTTAGCTCTTACCTGAATTCATTGCACATCTGCATGTGACTATAACTCTCTAGATCTATTAATTTCTCCTCTTGTTGGCTTCATTTAGTTTGCCTACAAAGAGTGGTCAGATACTAGGAAATAGCTCAAAGTGGTAGTGAAGCAGTATGCTGAGGCAGAGTCTGGCCATTAACTGCGTTGTTTTATACCTACTTCATAGCTCTTGCCACTTCCTTTTGAGACCAGCCTAGTTTATAACATTTTAGGGAAGATATCTGTCATTGTGCATACATAAAAGGGCCTGTCCCACTTCTGCTCACTATGTAAGCAGTGAGTAGAGTTGCCATCATCATGGTTGAATTCCTGGTCAATTTTTTTTCCAGGCTTAGAAATGAAACCTATTAAACAGTTGCCTTATTTAGAAAGCTCAGGGGTTTTTAATGTATATGTATTTTTTTAAGTTCTTTGTCATTTTCAGCTGAGAACATTCTAGCACAGGATGAGAAGTGTTCAGGAATATAATTCTAATATCTTTTTGGGCCATCTTTGCTTCTAATGAAAGTGTTGCCCTAAACTGAATCCATTCCAAATGTATCTTCCATACTATGTGCATGGATGGTAATTAGCACCTGGGTTTATCTGAGGCTTATTAAACTGCATCCTCAGACCATAAAACATGTGAAAAGCAGGAATTCATCTGTCAGGCTTGTGAATTGGGTCAAAAATGTGTTACCAAGATACTAACAACTGAGAAGAGCTTCATAAATTTTAAAAATTAGGCTACATACAACTTGCTAGAATTTGCCTTGCCTGCTGGATAGCAGTCTAAAATGTACAGTTCACTAAAAAAGCATGGCATGTGCTTTGATATGTTTTAACAAGCACTGAAATGAAGTTAAGACTTTTCTAAATAAGAGGATACAGTACTCCTTACTCCTTCTCTTCTCTTTTATCACTTTTGCCTTTCTTTTTTCTGTGTGTGAGAAATAAAAAGATAGTAAAGGAAAATGGAGTGGTTAGGGAAAACATTATTTTTTAGCTCTCTAAGCAAATCAAAATAAAATAAAACCTGTAAAATATTTTGAGGTCCACAAAAATTGGAAATCAGTTCTTTTATAAAATGTTAAGACAAACACAAACAGGTGGGAGGTTGGAGGTGCATAGTTAGAATGTTTCATCCTGCCTGGGTTGATACACTTTTATTTCACTTTGGTGGTTTTTTTGGGTTGTTTTTTTTTTTTTTAATTAAAAAAAATAAGAACAGTCAAATAGCAGAACAAATTATAGCCTGAAACAAAAGCGTCTCTCTCAAACTTCTCAGTTTAAAATAAAGTCCAAAATTTTCAACTTGCTGTGAGTTCATTAATCTTGAAATAACACATTTCAAGAAAAAAAATTCTTTTTGTTGTCCCATCTCTACTTCTAAGAGCACAGAGAGGTAAGTGAGTGTTTCATCTGAGTGGCTATCTGAGGATCTTGCTGTTGGAAGTAAGAAGCTTTTCATTAAGAGAGGGAAACTGGATATTTGAAAAAGCAAACACTGTCTAGTTTTAACACAGTCCTGGGTATTGGTAGAACATTAGCACCTTGGATTCAGGTCAGCTTTTTCACACTCTGATTTTCTTTCTGTCATTATACATTACTCAAGGGTAGCTCACTTGAAAGAGAGAAAGAATTGTAGAGTACTCTGATTAAGAATAGTGATAGAACCAATATTGTGAAATAGCCTTAATTTTTATATAAATTGGTGCAATCACAACTTGATGTTTTCAAGTCTCTTATTGGACTATTTATCACCTTCTAAATAATTGCTAATTTCTGCCAAGCTCTTATAAGAAGTCTCAATCCACTAAATGAATCAAGTCTGCTCATTCCAGTGAACTCCTGGCTAATGGAGAGTTAAGAAGGAGAAAAACAGGTTCTTTAGTGGATCCAGGTTTATTTTTTTGGCTTTGCAAGCTCTCTGGCTTTCAGAACTTATTAGTATCAAATAAAAATCAAAAGCATCAGATTGCAAAAGTAACAAAAATAATAGCTCTGAAAGCAGCATGCAGGCAAAACTGGTCCATTTTTCCTGGACAGTCCAAATAAAATCTGCCCAACTAACTATTTTGCATCCTCTACTATTTTATTTTGATCCTTTTGGAGACTAAATTGCATGATCTTTATGATTTTATTTTGCTTTGTGCAGTAATCCATACTAATAAACTCTACACAGAAGCATATTTGGGCATATATGACAACAATTTCAGAGAACCCATAATAGATTTGGTGGCAGAGATTCTGATTTTCAGAACTGTACATGTGTGGACAAATGTTTGCCTCTTGCCTTAGACAGAGTCTTTAGAATGGAAATCATCTTTGGAAAACTGTTGTTGAAAGGGAATCATATCGTTAGCTTAATTGCTAAGAAACGAGCCAGGCTTGATACCCTTCAAAATTGTGCTGAATGTCTACCTGTTTGAAGGAAAATTCAGACAGGAGTTGTGCCTTTAGTCCAAAGTGTGATCTCCTTTGGGGGAAGGATGTGAAAATTGATGCCTATCAACTGTATTATTAAATGCAACATTATTATTCTTTGGACAGGTTAGAAGTGTAGTGGAAAGGAAATGGCATGAGGGATGGCAGACACAGACCCTCCCCATTCCGTGCAGGGCACACGTGGTCCAAAGGGCACCTGTAGTGGTCTGGGAGAGTGTTAGGATGAAGATGGAAAGCAGGGAGGATGTACATTCTCCAAAACTCTGGTTTTACTTCGTTTGTTAAGGATCTGAATGCTTAGAAGTTGCTTGTGTGAACCCATCCCTACAATACTGTAGGAGAGTGGGAAATGAGAGAAAATCCTTGGTTTGTATGGCATTATCTCCAGTTATTAATTATCTTATTTTACATCTTTCCAGCCCAGATGCCCTGATTTCTAAATCTTCAGACAAATCCTTGCAGGCAGGACTTTGTAATTTGGTGACAAGGTCATGGAATCATGGTCGGATATACATGCACATGCTAACCTTATTTCCTCAGTGGTTATGAGTTACTGAACCAGTGATTTAAGCCTAAATGTGGTGTTGGATTTTCTGTCCTGAATTACAGAGGAGACATTGCTATTGTTAATATTCATTAGCATAAGTTTTCTTCCTTGAAATTTTTATGAAGTCGTCAAAGTTGCAGGTTCAGCTAATGTTGTACTAATGCCAGGCAAGAATGCTGTATGACTTTTCTCCACCATCGTTTCCCTATTACAGCTAATGCAGTCCATCTCCCTGAAACCAAAAAGCTATTGCCAGTACACCTCTTAAATTATTCTCAAACTGCCAGCTGTGCCATTTGCCTTTGATCCTTTCTTTCATGGTAATTGTCACACTGAAAGGTAAAACTAAAATATATTCTGTACCAAGAGCCACCTTTTCATACTTCTGGAGGATATTTGTCCTCACGAGATTTCTGCAGATTTTACATACTATTAATAGTCTTCGCTATGTGCTATTGCTGCCATCAAGTGCAATTATATAATTATGCACGTGTAACTATACATGTACAGTAATTTTTAAGTAATGCCAGCTCTCCGGAGCTCCAGTATTTTCTTACTGCTTAATTTAAAAATAACACTTAGCATTATATGAAACACATGAAACACCTCATTGTTTTATTTTAATGGGAGCTGAAAAATTGAAAAATTCTGGTTGAATATGCACTTTGAAGTATGTGACCAGAAGAATAAATTGCCTTGTTAACAGATGAAGTTTGGTAGTTTAGTCACTTGCTTTCATATTTTTATTTACTCTCCCTGATAAGATAATTGAAAAAAACTGTTGGTCGTCAATGTAAACAAATCTCTCCAGCAGGGCAAACAATTATATTTACCTTACCTGTCTTATTACATGCGAAAAGAAATGCCTCCAAGATGTTCTTCTGACCAATGTGGTTTAAAAAGTGCTTTCCAAATATGAATTTTTTTATTACTTCTGGTTCAAGATATTTAAAGAGGAAAATACGTTTCAATTGTTTGTTTAATGCTTTAGGAATCTCTTTTAAAACATTTGTGCGGTTTTGACTTTTGCTGTATTAAGGCGGTTCTGAAGCATCATGTCCATTGACTCTACAGTAGTAAATTAGGATTTTAATGTACCAATGAGAGGCTGCTCTGCAAGTAGCAAAGCACTTAATCACTACATTCACTGCTTGCAATGTGCTACTTAAGAATAAATATTTCCTTTATTAACTCTGAAGTCAAACTAGTTGGCATCCAGGCATTCTAAGAGTTGCACAAGGTACTGTCAAGTCCCACAACAAAGCAATAATCCTGTTTCTAGGCATGTACAATGTAAATGTGAGATGAAAGCAGATAAAAATAGATAAATATTAGGGCAAATCACAAAGCATTTGTCTGAAAATTGGGCATGTTCATAATGAAAGATACCAGATTTAGCTTAGGGAAGAGAGAGATGTGCTGAAAAGATCCTTCAAATGTTGAAAACTATCTTACTCTTGAAAAGGAAGTTAATGGAAATATACATAGAAAGTAATCACTTATCCAAAGGGACAGTCTAAGACCCATTTATTTCAGTAGCACTCTGGGTGGACATCAGTGAGGTGTAAAGGTTTTGGCAGAGAGAATTGCTGCATTGGAGATACGAGAAGACAAGGGCCCAGATGAGAATCCTAGATGCATGAATGAATACGACTAATTATCTCAGGTGTGTTAGAAAAGAATTTGTGCATATGGATATGGGGAGAGGAGGAATTTGAAGATGACATATAAACAGTGATGATATCCAGAATTATGGGAAAAGGACGTAAGATTTATTTGGAAATAGAGGAGATAAATAATTTAAAGGATATTTAACCTAAGCTAACATTCAAACACACGATGATATTGGGACAGATGGAATTTCTATGGTGGGTAAGGGGGATGAGACTTGAAAAAAAGAGTGGGATCTGCATAGAGATGATAGAATTTGTGCTGGGATTAATAATATCTAGAGAAGCACAAAACAAGGAAAAAGCTTGCACAAGAATGGTGTATCTGAGCTATACAAGATGGCATAAAAACTTGATGTTACTGAGCCCTTCATAATGGCTTAAAATAAACTTTTTTTATACAAGATCTACAAATAGATTCTTTTGAATAAAAGCAAAAATGATAGAAATAATTAAAGAAAACTGTTCAGATACACAACATAAGAATAGATTTATCCCTTTATTCATGGTGGTGAGACCTTTTTATTTGTTTGTTTTTTTGAATACATGAAAGTTAAATTTTCTGGAAACAGGGACCAAATGTGATCCCTGGTCATGCAGCAGTAGAGTGCTCTAGCACTGCAAACAGAATTTACTGTTGTCAGAAAGGATTCATCTGTGAGACAGTGATTGTTCAGCCACCAATGTCTTCTGCAAGAACAAGAATGAATTGAAATAGTGTTGAGAAACCAGTAAACAATATTTATGACATATCAATAGCCAGAGGAATTGAAGATGAGGGTGCTAAATAGGGTGTAAATCTTTGCTATGAACTGTTCTGACTGGTGCATGCAAAAACATATAGATGCTTCCATTTAGTCTGTGCAAAACGTTACTAGCTCTCTTCATGTGGAAAAGGGCCCTCTGAAATAAACCTTAGTATTTAAAAACATTTCCAGGAAGAAGGAAGTAATTCATTCCATAGAAAATCTGAAGTAATGTATGAGCAACAATAAAGAAAGGTTTCAGGAGAGAACTTTAAATAACTGAAGTGCTGGTGAAACATAAGGACACTGGAGGACTCTATGATGGGAAGGAGTGAAGAAAAATAGTGATGAAGTTGTGTGAAAGGATGTAATACAATGAAAGAAAGGAAAAGAGAAAGCAAGATGTTTTATCAGGTGAATAAAAAAATGTTATGGAAAAAAGATTATTATTATTATTATTATAAATGGTATTGGTATCACCTATTTCTAGGAATCAAAAGTTAATATCTATTCACTGGACTGTTCTCATGTAGTTCTACTAGGCGAAAACAGGGGTAAAATGAAAGTTAAAATCAAATCAACAGAAATGCTTGAGAATTTTCATAACAGCAAGTTTGGTGCAATTTTGAAAAAGTAAATAGCATCCTGAAGAGAGAGAATCTGAGTTGTTGGGCTTTTTCTAAGAGAGAGGAATGAAGATGTATACTCAAGTATTTATAGTGAAAGTGGTTTCATTTTTTAACAACTTCAACTCTGCATGATTTGGGACTACTCTGGATCGTCTACCACACCTGAGGGAATGGCTCTAAAGTTTCACTATGATTTTTTCACTATGATCACTACTATTTTTCTTTTCATTAATTTAATATATGCATACCTTTTCAAGAGTAGAACACAGTGCACGTTGATGTACATTTGAATAGATTATAGAACCGAGAAGAAATTATTAGCTTCTTGAAAAGCAGTGCAGTGGGGAAAGTCTTAGATAATTATAACATCTACTGTGAAGTTTTGCATTTGATATTGCTATTTAAGATAGCTATAGTACATACTTTGTGTGTGAGTGAAAAACATAACTTGGAAATGTTTACATCTGACTGATCTATTTTAAGTAAAAGCCATATATTGTTTAGGTGCTAGTGAGAAGTGTGAATATTGTGATTGGCTACTGCACAGAAACTTGCAGACGGGTAGTATGTGGAGAGCAAATGAATTGCTACTGTGTACGTTTAAAACTCTAGATGCAAAAGCTAAAATAATATTTAACTATATGTGGTATAATGAATCTTTATTGGCAACTGGCATTCACAGACTATTTGAAAGGCGGTATTGGCCAGACACAAGTTATTTGGCAGAGATCTTGCCTAGTATGTATTTGCAGAGCCTGTCTGCATAAAGATGCTGGCAGGTTTATCCTGATTTCTATTCCAGGTGAAAAAGTTCTATCCAAGCGTATGAGTGATCAAATATTTTCCGCTGGAATCTGGGCACTGTAAAATTTCTGAAGCTGAGTAGAAAAATGGAAGGATTTGCTTAAACTATAATAGTCTCTGCATACCAAGGTGACGGCAAAATATTTCCACTTGGACAACATCAGGGTGAACAGTGCAGAATTGAACTAAACATTTTTCTGGAATAGTGATTGTATTTTGTTGCCATTTCTCAGTGGCATCTTCTCCTAACCTAGAAGCCATGATCACTGTAGTCTTCAATTAATTTCTGCATGAAAATTAAGCATTGAAAAGTACTAGTGCTCCAACTGTCTACCAAAGCAAAGAACTCAGTTCAAACCAGATGAAAGCTATAGCATAATCCCATTAGCTTATTTTTTTCTGATGCAAAGCCAATTAAAAAATAGAATAGTTTCCATTAGTTTATTTGTCTTTCCTGGAGCAATTACAATTGCTAAACTTTCCTAAACTATATAAATGTGGAGTCTCCCCTTGTGACAGGTTGTTTAAATTTATAACTAAAGCTAGCATTTCCATCTCCAGTAAAAGCCAAACAGACATTTAATTATGGTGCGTGACATTTCTGACTAAAATAGAGCCAACAGAGCCTGTCAGACAGCCCTCATTGTTCATGGATTTTGAACAAATTGGGGATCTGTGAATTTATAGCCAGGTTTTTCTCTACTATTGTTTAAAATAGCACACATGGAAAACACGCCATGGGTGTGTTGTAATTCAGCTTTAATGATGTAACACTTGGTTTCAGTCAATCGTTGGAGGATTGCAGTAACACTGGTTTAGTGCTTCAGACGTTGCATGTTCCGTAGCAATTATAGTCCAGCTTTCAATAATGGTTGTTGGCGGGGTATCCACAAGTGAAGTCATAGCAATTTTGAGAAAGAGCTAATAAAAATACACCTGCCTTGTAGTGGAAAACGAGCCTTTAATATCTTTGCTTTGAAGTTGAATGAAGCCCACAGCATTAACTAAAAGATACCAGTATTATGATACAGTAATCCACTCCCCCAGGGGAAGTCAGGGGATTGAAGTACGAAAAGCTACTATTTTCTAGTCACATATTTTTTAGTCACCATAACATCATGAAGGAAAAATGGAAATAACAAGGTGATAATAAAAACTGGAAGGGTTGTTACCTCTAAAATTAGGAACATACAAAGCAATCCCAAACCATAATTCAGGGATGCTACATCTTAAGTGATGCGTGATGATTCAGTTGTTAGTTTTAATGCAATTCCTTACTTACATATATCCAAATCTACTTTTTGTTGAAACAATATTTGGAATATTAAAGCAGCATTTAAGAAAAAGTTGGGGTTTTTTTCAGACAAATTCTCGGCTTTCTATTCTGGATCAGTTTAGCTTTTGATAGGATTTTACTCAGCCACGGACTATTTACAACCATTGATAATCTGCAGTTTGTTTTCTTGACCAGAAGATCTAGGGTGGATTCCTTATGTCCTTTTCTTACATTTTGTTTTATATTTTATTCTGATATACTTCTTAAGTTTTGAATTCTTTGTTTTAGGAAGCATGTGTGGTTACCTCTTTGTGGCATATACAGTCGAGTCATATGTCTATCTAGAGCAGTAGATTATAGAACCGTTATTTGCAGTTATAAACTTCTGCTTGGAAGAAGTGTAACAAAGTATATTTTCAATAAATTTTGGGAAAAAATGCAGCTTTCTTAACTGCTTCTAAAATGAGAATAGGAACTTGGAGGATTCGTTCCCTCCTATTGCTAAGTTAGTGACTGCTTGGGCAAATGGCAGAATCTTTCTTTGTTTAACTTTGTTGGTTTAACTGAGTGGAAAATGAATCCAAGAATGCCCACATTCTGATGCTTTTATTAGGTATGATTACTCTGGTAGCATAGAGGCTCTAGAATTAACCTATCAAATGGCCTTAAGCAACTGGAAGTGACACTGTCAAAGGAAACCAGTTCCCTGCATCCTCAGTTTGGTTTTTTTTCTGCACAAAACTCCATTGCCTATTGTGACACTACTCTCATCATGCAGATGGCTGTACTAGTGTTACTGTGGTGAATATGCCTAGAGAGACTTCAAGTCAGACATGTATAATTAGACCTCAGCTTAGGCTCACAGTTGTTCAGTGTGATATATTATGCAGTTATTCTGCAATCACTGCTGTTGAAATTAAAATCCAAACTGCAAAAAAAATTGTGCATGCACACAAATGGGTCTCTTATCGTAGTGAGAGTGGATAAGAAATTAAAATGATTGGTGTATTCTTAGCACAAGATTAATATGGAGATCAGCAGAGCTACTTCTATGTTAATCACTAGATATAATTTATGAAAAAATAATCTAGAACATTTTGTCAGGAATTTTTCTGCAACCTGGAGCAGGTCAGGAATTCATAGGATGCAAATCCTACAATCGGACCTCCAGTTTCAGCTGTGTTTGAGATTCCTCTTAAAATAACCAGAATTTGTGTAGCTTTAGGGCTGGATGTTGCCTGTCATCGTCAGACTCACCAACATAGTAGGGTCCTCTAAGTGGAGAACAGAAAGATAAAGGGCGCTTAACCCCATGCTGGCCTGATCAAACACCATTCCCTGCTAACACAGGAAGCAACATTCATCAAAGGGATATCACTTGAGTACGATCCTACGAAAACATGCACACATGCTTAACTTCACGTTAATGGGACTATTTAGGTGCATGAAGTTAAGCATGTGTTTTAAATCTTTGCTGGATTGTAGTCTGTATTTTCCTTTCCACTAACCTGAGCCTTTACGCAGGGTAACTACCTTACTGGTCTGAAATGCCAGAAATTCCCTCTGCCTATGAAGAAGATTTTATATGTCTGAATTCAGTTTGAGATCATCCCTACTTGCCATAGGATTTTAATTGTACTGTGTCTGTGTTTTCTATTTTTTGTTTAGGGTTAGTAGCACGTTTTTACAAATTTCAAATAACTTGTATAGACTTGCTACTTTTTCAGAGCAAGTATATATATAATTGCACTTTATATTAAAAATACTATTAATAATGATACAGGATTCTAACTTTTCTACTGGTTTTTAGTCTTAAATGAGGCTTTAATTTTCTCTCAACACTGATATGAAATAACTGAGGGAATTATCTGTTTTAATGATTTCTGTTTATTATTTTGGGAGTGAGTGAACTTTTGCTGTGGTTGGAAGATTTCCTATTCAGTGTTCAATTTAGTAAAAAGAATGTAGAGAAATGCTGAACAAGAACAAAATATTTAGGCTCTGGAACATAATGAGCTTTTAAGCAATTACAATGTTGAATCCTGGAGCTAAATTTAAATACACTCTGCAGTCAGTGCTAGTGACAAAAGTTTTGTTTTGCTGGGTAAACCACATATATCAGGAAACTGAGCTGTTACACTTCTTACAGACTTCATACTACTATCACTACATATTTTACTGCAGTTCTTTTCTTTGTAAAATTCAAGTGTGTAATTTGCATTGCTACTCTGAAAGTAAATTGCTATTGAGTCTTGACACCTGCCATCACTGGTATTCATTTCAAGCTGTAAAACACGACTTTGAAATAAATATTGGGAAACTCATCAAATGTTGTCAGCTGTGTCATCTGTGTTAGCATAAAATAATATAGTTAAGTATTTATGGATTTGATTTTCTACTAAAAAATGAGCAAAACTCTTTGTGAATGCTTTTCTGTACTTTAAAATTATTTTCTAGAGTTAAGTCCCCTGATTTTTATCAATTCTACACACACAGAGTTTTTTCCATGTGTTTTTTTGAGAAGTATGTGCAGTTTCTGGTTTTATACTTAGAAAATTCAGTATTCAATTAAGGGATTAAGTGGGGCAAGTCAGACAAGAACTCTGAAAGTGAAGTTCCCCTAGCCTCCACGATTTCCAAGCTGAGACAAAAACTAAATTTAAATGAACTTAAAGGCTGCATAGTGCTTATACTCAGTAGAACCTGGGTTCTGACCCTGACTAGTTCTGGATAACTCCTGGTTGTTTCAGATGAATGGAGTGTAATATCCAGGGAAATAATTTCTTGTTATTTTAGGAATTTCGTTAATGAATATGGTCATTTCTGCTTTACTCTTTACTATCAGGAATCCTCCCTGCCTCATGAAGCATATATATCTGCTCCATGTTTATGTATACTGTGTATAACCAACTTTAGTGAATCTGGACCAAGAAGGGTCATAATCAAATACCCCCACAAAAGTAATTTATTAAGACAAGGATGGTTGTAATCACACATGTTGAGCAGATATTTTCAGCTGGAAAGTGCATATGATTTTGTATTAATTTCTTGCTATGTTGATAGGCTTATTTTTCAGAAGATGAAGGGAAGAATGTGAGAGGGGAAAAAAAATGTCCTTGTCATTACCTTGATGAGCCCTTCATACTTGTAGTCCCACAAACCTAAGTCCCCAATCTGGATCAAAAAAGATTCCAAATCTTTTCCTCGAAGGGAAGAAAATGCTACATAATGCTACATCTGTCATGCCTGACAGATAATTTGTGATCATCCCACATTTTTCTTGAACTTTCACCAACTCCAGTCCAGAGTTCAAACTTGTCTTAATCTTCAGATCTTCCATGCAAATTCCCACTCCTCCTCCATGCTTCTGACTGCATGGAGTTGTCTCCCATCACCTCCCATTTCATTGGGAAGGTCAATCTTGAGCCTATGCCTGACGGTTTAAGTGACTATCTTGTTACTCCTCTCATTTGTTGAACTGACTTCTTAAGTTGTTATTTACTAATGACTCCCTCAAATCCACCCTCAGGATCTGTTTATTTGAGGGCTTCTGAAAGACAGGAACCAGTGTGTTAGTGTTGGCCAAAAAAACCCTTTAGATGGCTGCTGGCTCAAGGCAGACCGTGGTACAAGCATCCCTCACAATTGTCTCTCTTATCTGTGAGCTCGTTTGTCATTATGGGTTATAAGCTCATAAGAAAAAGGCAGTTTAAGACTTGCTTGTAATCCTTCACTTACTGAAACCCTAATCCTGATTTCAGCTGCAGAAGTTGACTTTGTTGGAATAGTAAACTGACAACGCTACCCTAAATGAATTGCTGAATTGCAGGTTAACAGGCACTGTTAGTGCTGTTAGTAGGTGATTTTCAGCCAAAGATACATTATTAATGTGACCTCTCTGAGGGCCCTGTCCTGGGCCACGCAGCAGATGTGTTGTGGTGGCTGAGAGGGAGAAACCCTGAAAGCATTTACAAAGTATAGCTTGTCCTGGAAATCATCAGGGAATCCTTCAAATAGTATTAGAGAGCATTGTTATAATGAAGTCTGTGAATCTCTGTACAAGACTAGAAATGGAAACTAGCTACTCAGAGAGAAGCATGTGGCTGAATTATGTTGGGAGGACAGAAAAGAGTTGTAGATAACAGCCTAGGGGCACAGACCTTTCATGCTCAGAATCATGGCCTCAAGCAGAGGTGTTAAATCAGTGTTTCCAGACCGAAAAAATTTTACACCACCACTGAGACAAATTCAGGCTTCCTGATGGAGCCAACTGATGGAAGATTTGAGCAGGTGGTTGGATTATGATCATATAAATTAGACCAGATTTTCTGAAGAGGAAATAATGCAGCCGTATACACTTACTGAGTTGGGTTTTTTAAGTGAAATGTCGTGATGAAGTATACAGACACTCTGCAAGTTCCTTTGAGGTATAATTTATAGCTACTAGACACACTAAGGAAGGCAAATTGTAAAGTGTAAGTTGTGTAGTTGATAGCCAATGACTAGGCATTAACCAGATAGCCAAAAGAGAATTTTGCTGCTTTCGGTAAAGAAATGTGCTTGCAATTTTACATGTACAGCTAACTTCCAGCACAGAATGACAGCCACTGAACTTGAGCGTCTTGAAGCATTACATTTTCTTGGATCTGCCTAATAAAACCAGTGCCATTTATGTGTCCAAATCAGTTTAATTTAGGCGTAAGTCCATGGGGAAAAAAAAAACTCTGTACTTTTGCATTTTCAGTCATAAATCAAATAGATTTTCAGTTTTTTACTTTAATGTTTTACATGTAGAGTGGTATGAATCTCAGTGTTGGAGCTTTTCTGTGTATTTTGCAGATTACACCTGGCAGTCTGACAGAAAGCTGTCAAAATAAATGACAAGAATTAATTACCATTTAGTCAAGTAAAAATTAGACAGGAATGTGGAACTCATAGGAGCTCCACAGAGTAATGTACTACTTTATATTTCTCTATGTTATGGTTCATTAGGTGTATAAATAAATCTTTTCAATACACTTTGGCAACGTGGAAGTAAATTGTCATTTTAAATTAAAATCCATTAGTGAGGTAGTATACACCTTGATATAAGAAATACACTTATTCTTGTATTGATGTCATGTTATTGAATTAACTGTCAGTGTTCTCCAGGCACCTGAACTAGACAACAATAAAAAAAGATGTGAAATGATTGTATTTATTTTGAATTTGAACTTTCTTATACCTCTTCCCACTGCTGCACACCCAAGGGAGAAGAATTCCTTTATTAAGACTGAAGCCTAAAATTCCACTGCCTCAGCTCTTGAGAGAATTGTAGAAAAGGAAGAACCCTGCCTACAAGAGAGGCTGAAAAAGGGAAAAATAGCCAGTTTACAGGCCTCAGGGGATTAATAAGTCTTCCCATATTCCTTGGAATCCCATTGAACTAAAGTTACAGTGAGACCATGGAGACAAAGGTCTTGTGTCTTTTTCTCTCCTGATCAAAGTGGAAAATATATTTTTCCCCACTTATTTTATCTCTCAATCCCTATGCCACAATTTTTTTTATAGATTGGAAATTCAAAACTTCAGGTTAGCAAATTATTTTACCAAATAAAAATTAATTATAAAAGTTTTTACACTGTTATGGTTAGGACATCCTACATATTGAAAGTAAAAATCTGTGTTAATGTGGGAGAATTTGCAAAATATTTCTGTAATCTGAAAGTACACTGTTCATGTTGGCAGGATCAAAACAGGTTGTCAATCTGAAAAAGGTAGAATAAGAGAATGAAAGAATTTGCATGTTCTCATCTGAGAATTGCCATGATAATACTCCTGCAGTGTGCTTATTCGAAAAGAATTAATCCACTGAATGCAACAGAAGGGTTGACCAAATTTTTTTAAACCTAGATGTAAGGACAGAAAAGAGGGGAAGGTCAGTGGAGAGTGTTTATTCAGGGGAAAAAAACCCACACACTTTTGGATAAAAGGAGCTACTTCCAAAAATATTTTTAAGACTAGACACGATTAGAAGACCAATATGAAAGGGTGGGGAGCTGTGGAACAGGCCAGCAAAGGAAACAAGAAAAGAAAAAAGTGTCAAAAAGTTCCAAAAGATAATATTTATAGTTCAACAGGAAATTAGCAATAAAGTCACAGTGCTTGTGAGTGGAGTTGAAAGGAGAAAGTGGACAGCACTGAAGGGCAAGCTAAGGTGATCCTTTCACTTTCCACAAGCACCAGAATGCAAAGGGTGGTAAAGAAGGTGTGTTTCTGAATGTAAACCTGTGACGTGTGTAGCTGTGAGCCTATCTTACTTTGGCAATATAGCAGGAAAAAGGGTAAGCTGGGGAATTTTACCTCTAGAAATGGGACCTTCTCTGAAAATGCCAGTCTCTATTAGAATGGCTCAATAGTGCATTTGGAGTATGTTTCAGATTTGTATTGGGTCCTATGAACTGAGAACAGAATGCAAATATGAAAGAACATCATAGGAGTTACTTGCATAGAATACTTACATATAGCAGTACCTCATACTCTCTTTGTCAACTGCGTGTCACTAATGGGACACCGTGGAGGTTTGCTAGCCCTCTTACCTGCCTGTGCTTGACTTACACAGACAGAACTGACTAAACAAGGGACAAAAAGCAAGAATGAACTTGTGCGAAGACATTTTTGGTAAGAAAAGCAGGGAAAGGAGCAGAGCTTGTTGCATTTCTTCTGTAGCAAAGAAATATGGATCAACTTTCACGTGTGAATTTTGTCATTCTATCAGGCTTCTTTGAGTGCTTTGCATACCAGTACTGATTTGACAATACTGGAAGGCTCAATCTTTTATTCTAGTAAAATATCACTTTCACGGAAGTCCTGTATTCATTTTATTTGTGGAAATTAACGAGTTGCCTTATAGAAAGATGAGAAATTTCATATGTATCAATGCCAAAAGACATAATGGCGGATGTGGTTTCAGGTCAAAAAGGAAAAAAATGACATAGACATCTCTGAGGGATTGTTGAGTATGGTTTGTTGTAGTGGCATCTAATTTAAGGCATCAAAGTTTATTTTGGAGCTGTCCCCAAGTGGCTTATATACGTCTGTCTGTCATCTCCCATTAGCATGTTCTAGTTGCAAAAGGATGTGGGAAAAAACAGTGGATTAACTATTAAATGAAGCTTGGATCTAAAATAAAGGAAATGCTTCCAACTACCAGAGGTTCTTTCCACAAAAAAATCAAAACCCCTCTTTCCCATTCTCAAAATATCTCTTTTAACCATTAGCTTATGTCACCTTTATTTTTTTAGATATGATTTAATGCATATTAGCTTAATGATGCTTCTTTATAGATAGCCTTTTCTGTCAATAACTGTTTCACGTTGTCATCAGTAGGAAGTTATTTGAATGTTGCAGCATAACATGCATTCCCTAACATTGTTAGGAAACTCTGACACATTTTTGCATCCAAGACTAAGACCAAATTCCAATACAGATTTAGGAACAAAATCTTGTTCGATTTGCTTTATTATAAACTTTTCAGGGAAAATGCTATGTGTCTTTTCAGAAATTTTAACCTTACTGTTAACTATTTCTGTTTGAAATCTGTGTTCTTAGCAATATATTCTACCAATTCAATATTCAGGAGTAGTATTAAAAAAATAAGGAGACTACATGGTGCTAAATGTATTATTTCTACTCACAGTTATAGTAAAAGGCATCCATCAAGTCACTGACATCTTCTTCCCTTTCAGTTGAAGTGTGGTGAACCATTTGTTAAAGTGCCAAGAAACATTTAAAAAATCAAAGGTAAAGACAAGAAGGTCATTCATGGCTATTTACTCCCCACTGAAATGAATACGAAAGAATGTTATTTGTCATGAAATTCCACTTTTGTCCATTTTTTAAAAGAGAGAAATGGAGAAAATAGAGGGCTCAGACATTAATTTAGAAACGGGATTAATATCTATGTGTTCATGTATATATAAGCAAAAATAAAATACACATATATTTATTGAAAATAAAGTAATACACATGCACAAGGATTCTATATATTAATACAGTATCCAATATAATATACAATGCACAGTAGGAAATACATTAAAAAATGAATTAGTATTTGTCTTCATGATAATAAGCCAGGTCATCATTCATCCTTTTTCTTGCCTCTAGACTTTCTTCTGAAATATTTTGAGTTTGATTTTGCCTGTCAAAAATGCAGTAACAGAGGTGGGGTCAGAACTTGCTAGCACTTAGAGATGCATTGATGTTTTTTGATACATTGTTTGGCACTAAAGTGTTTTTTTCACCAATACTACGATTGAGAAAGCAAAATGCTTGAAAAATAGTCACTTGGCTTTAAATATTGGTTCAGTGTTTTGCAAAAGAAACATCTTGATCCCTTTTGTTAAAAAAATGCAAAAGAAAAAAAAAATTGCTTGAAGTGAGCCTGAAATCACCAGCTGCTCTGTCCTATTTTTGTCCTCCAGGTAAACTAATATTGAGTAATTTATGTGCAAATTTGGCTGTGCTATTTTGTCTCATGTTCAGGGTTTTTCTTCTTACTGCTCCTGTCTAATCTGTAATTTGCTAGGCATCATTCCTTTTTTAATGAACGCCCACGAAGTGCTTACTCCACCATCCAACACTGTTATTTTTATTGTTATGGGCATATTGTTCTTGTATTGAGCTGTTCAAGAGGGAATATTCTTAAATAGCAAAATTTCATTGCATTTTTGATTTGGCCTTTTTGATTCATACTTCTAGATTCTAAATTCACTTGTTAGTCCTGCAGCACTGCTGTGTGCTGTTGCCATCAGCTGCAGTATGTTGGACAAACACAGGATAATTAATATATTTAGACAGGAATTAAGTTCAACCTTTATATATTGTGTTGGCTTCTTAATAGCACCCTAGTAAACAGAGTATTGAAATACTGAATATACTCTTAGTCATCTTTAGGCAATCTGGTGACACATACATAGAAGTACAGACTGAACCATGTGCTTGGGTTTAGTGATGGGATGTAAAAACTAACAGAACTGAGAATGGTTCAGCCAGGAATGGTAACACATAATAGCATACTTTTCTACTGGGGAATGCTCTTTACACTTCACAGATGCAAAATGTGAATAGTATTCAAATTTAAAAAAAAAAAAAAAAAGAAGCAGCCCTGAATTGATACTTGATGCACTGTAATTGATAGTATTTTAAAAATAATTAATTACTCTCACCTACTCCCCAATCAAATTCTCAAACTGTTCAGTTTAAAAAGTCCCTTTACAAACCTATTGAGTTATAGGGAATCCACAGCTGAGGAACACGTGTTAGCTCAATGTAGCAATGAGAAATACCTAGTTATGCAGTTTGTGCATGTTTTCGTTACCAGGTTTCACAATGGACCTGTGCTTCATTGATGCAGCTCATAGTGCACTGTTTTCATGGGAACACAAAGGAAAAATTGCTAGACTTCTTACCATCAACTGAAGCTAATATGGCATGCAAAACAAAACAAAACAAAAATGTAGTTGATGACAAAATTTGGTTTTGGCCTTGAATTTCTTGTGAGAATCATGTTGTAAAAATGAAAAATTCACAAATAATTAAGCAGGTTTTTGTATAGAAACCGTGGCTTTGACAGTTTAAGATGTGATGTTAAATTTCATTGGAATTCTTCTGCGTAATATCTGATAATTATTTTTATACCAGCACACAACTAAGAAAGATCTGTCAGCCTGGATTTAGAGGACTGCAGGGTTCTTTTTATTTGAACTCTAAATGTCAGCTTTCCATGAAACTTGGCTGTTTTGATTTTATAGGTTTGTAGTCAAGAATGGGATGGTTAATTCCTCGTATATATGTGCTGGTTGTATGCTAACTTGTATTCTATGAAAAGTGCTGGTTTTCAATCAGTGATCACACTTAAAAAGAAACTGGAAATCACTGATTCAAAAAAACTCCAGCCTGATTTCTTTAAGAAATGATTGTCTAATTGTCGTAGTAACACAGCTCAACTTGCAAGCATGGACAGATTTAGCCATTGTACATTCTCACACTTGTACACTATTTTACATTCATCCCTTCAGTGATTTTGGGTAAGGACTGTATGAGATTTGTACCTGGAAAGCTTTTCAAAGAATAGGGAGAAATAGTAAATAACTGACAAAATCTTAAAAACCTACTACTGCCTTTTCCATTTGCATCCAAACAGCCTACTTTTCAGACAGAAATGTGAATTTTCACATAGTAGCATTTTACAGTAAATGTTATGGTAGGTACACGGGTGAATATAGGTATTTAAAGTACTTCAGCTTTCAAATGCATATGTTACATATAAAAAGCTTTCATTATGGAGTACGAAGCTGTGACATTGTTATTGGAAGGGTCTTTTAGATTATGAAGGCCTTTTCCTAAAGTCAACAATGACAGCCATGTAAAAGAAACTTTCATGAGTGTGCACATACTTAAGTGTAGTTATAGATACTGTAGGAGTGTTGTCAAGCTGCAAATGGTTTAGGAAATGGTGACAGTAATGATTCCCTTGACTGTGTTCCAAAATCTTTATGTGGCTGATTGTCTTGAGATATTTTCCATAATCCTAAGAGAGCTCAGAGTAAGGGAAGGTGAAGCAAGACAAGAAATTTTGCTGGTTTCCAAGGCCCTGCTACTCCAGGGCTAGACAGTTTAGGCTGTTCAGTAGTTTTATCACAGGGGGACTTGGCAGTTTCAGCCTTGGCTTTCCTCCTTGGCTAAAATGCACTAGGGCCACTACTGTGCACAGCAGATGAAAGGTAAGATAAGGGATATGCAAGGAGCTTTGGGATTACCCTCTAGCCTTGCACTGTTGTCTGCATTAATCAAGAAATGTGTTGCTATTTTAGCCAGCTGCACTCGTAAGGATTCAAGGACACCTGAAATTCATTGCAAACAGTAAGCAAAATAAGAAACAGAAAAATAGTTGGGGTTTTTTGGCTCTTCATTACTGATTTACCTTTTAGTAAGAGCCCCCACAGACCAAAAACCATGAGCTAAATATTGCTGCTGTTTAAAATTCTATTGCCTGGCAATCAACTTTTTTTTTTTNTTTTGAAAAGTATTAAAAACTAAGAAAAACCTTCAGGTAGGTAAAGCACAATTTGCAAGGCTTGTTGTCATGGTGTAATGTTATGATAACGTGGCATAGTCAGTGCTGTGTTGCTTTGGTGCTGAAGCTAACACGCTTAAGGTTTCTCAGGCTGCTAATGGCCTTTACCCTTGCGGACAAGCTCTCTATTTATTGACAACTTTTTACAAACTTCAAGAAGCATTTTCTTCAGGAAAATAGTAATTTAAAAACCCTTCACATATTCCATAGTTATTCCAGCAGAAATCCGACTTTTAGTAAAACCTTTGAGCAGATATTTGAAAAGGAGGTCACTGCTCAGTGAACAAGATACACAGTCCTTTTGTGAGCAATGATATTATACCAATGAATGTGTTTCACAAGCATTTGTGTCTTCTTTACCCTTATACAAAACACAGAAACTCAACTCTCTCCTTGTTTTCCCTCCCACTTGAAATGCACTTCAGCCCCTGAGTGTAGTAAACAGTGTCCTTCTCTTGTCCTCTGCTCAGTTCTTTCCTTAATGTACCAGCAGTGCTTATCAGATACTGAGGAGATGGACCACTTTCACCCTTGGTATAAATAATACTGAGATGAATATGATGGAGAGTCACAGGTTTATAGAAACAGGATAAGTGAGATGATGGGTTGTGCTCTGAAGGGCACAGAATACCACACAAAACTGACAGAATTAGTGACAATGGACACTGAACTGTAGGGCTGAAAGAACCACACATAAAAAGACTCTAATCCTTCTCCCTTCCCCAGGCAGGGTCAATAACACTTCCTAACAGCCCTTCTGGCAGAGGGGTTTCTAACCTAATCCAAAGACTTTGAACCATGGTTATTCCCCAGGCAATATATTTCAGTATTTAAATGTTCTTGTAATTAAAAAAATTACTAAGCCTGATTCATGCTTGCTGTCTCTTGTCCTGTCTAATGTGGGTATATTTTTATTCAATTCGTTTTTCATACAATTATGTTAGTTTTTATGCTTTACACATGTATTTGTGAGGGTATTTTTAGACATAAGTCTCTGTTTATAAATAGTTTATTTGACCTTTTGTTACAGCATGTTTCATATACTTACTGTGCATTCCATCTTGTCTTTGGAATCAGGAAAAATTCAAGATTTAGGGCGACTTATTACTCTTTCTTCATAATGATGGTTTTGTTGTTTTGTGGTGGTGGGGTTCTTTTTAGGATTTACCTCTTTTGTATTGTGGTTTTTTAAGGTATTACGAACACTCCTTAACTCCTTTTCACCTTAGATAGGTTTTCCTTGAAAACTGACAACCAATTATGTAAGTCCATTGAAAATTCCATTGCTGAAGTGAAATTCTTTGGTTTCATTTCTTTCTTAGTCCTTCTTCCTATCCTAACCCTTCCAATATCTGAAGGTAATGTTTCATGGTCACTGTGACTTCCATTGTCAAATTATGTTTTGATATTGTCGTTGTGTTACTCCTGAAAGTAAGAACCAAATACAGAGGGTCATTCCTTCTTACTGTTTTTATACCTTCTGTCTCAAGAAATGATATTGTAGTAAAAAAGTTTAAAGGACAAGCTAGCTAGCGCTTAATTTTTTTCCCCCCTAACAAAATGTCATCATAGTTTTATTTTTGCGTTATTACCACGATTCATATTATGGATTTTGCCAGTTGCTCACAAAAAACCTCATACTCAATAAAATAAATTATTAAGCAGCCGAGATATTGGATATGATCTTCAATAATATTAGCTTGGACTTGTCACGTCTTGTCAAGTAAAATTGACTCAAAATGGAAATGCAGACTTTTATGAAGATTTGGTATCTATATTTTTCTAGTCTCCTTGAGAAGAGGCAGTATATTTTCATATGTTCCAAACATTTGCAGGTAATTTTTTTTATTATTATTTTTAGCATTATCTATAAGTTAAATATATAGAGTAGACTAAATCAAATACTATTTAAAGCAGCTCTGTTAACATGTGATTTTGAACTTAATAATGAATGACATGCCATAAGCAGTAAGAACTAAATCACATGAGAATCAATTAGATGGCATTATCAAGAAGTCTTTAAAAATAATTACTAAAGCAAAAGTCTTTAGGATTTTGAAGCGTTGCACTACCTGGAAGACAAGCAGCAGGCAGCAGAAATTCTATAAACCAGGAGTTTTGCCAAACCTTCTCAGGCTGAAGTCCAAATGAAATTTTTTTTTAACCCAGCCAGATTTTCCATACTGAACCAAGGAAATTGCAGCCCAGCAGAGTCCTAGGAGCCCTTGCCTACATTTAATTGCAAGCGAATGTCTGTCTTTTCTCTTTTAATAGTGTCTGTATTAGATACCAACAAAAATGTATGTTAACAGGCTGACAGAAAATAAGATGTGGCAATACTGGAAATGGTGCTTGCATAACACAATTTATGATGTGATGTGCATAATGTACAAACTGAGGTTCTGGTGCTGCAAAAGTTTACATACGTTATTAACATTATGTGTGTGAGTAATTCCTGGAGGATTAGATTCTATAAGTCTCACTAAAGTCACTATTATGTGAACATGTTTATGATTGCACATCTCAGCTTGCTTATCAGAAGGAATGAAAGCAAAATAACTTCAAATATCTTTAGCAAAGACATTGCTGTTTGTTTATTATAATGTTCTTGTAGTAATTTGTTTGCAGAATCCCACAACATTTTCCTTCATTTGACAGTCTCATCTCAGCACACTTACACATTTGAGTCCATGATTTAGACTTGGTTGTCACTGGTATGCTTTAACCATTATGCTGAAAATCCTGCATAGTTCCTAACCCAAAATTTAGTCATTCTTTCAGTTAGCAGACCTAAAATTATCTCATAAAGTCATCCAAATAAGTTAGGTGATTGCAGTCCTTAGGTCTAGGTAAGAAATGGAAAATCATGCAGGAGCAGAAAAAGAAAGAAAACGGAAAGTCTGTATGCAGCATCACCTTAGTAAGTAGACCATGATGGCTGAAAGCTGCTGAGATGATAAATGGGCAAAGACTAGCCTGTTCTGCCATGACTGCTGGAGCAGAAGTCATTCACACCCTAATGACTTGGACAGTGCTATCCCACTGTAATGGGGGAAAACAAAAGAACAAAAACCATTGCTAATGTTGTAACCATCCTGTAAGAAAAGGGAACCTAAATAACCACAGCTTTGATCACTTACTGCAACTGATTTTGTTTTTAAAGCTTTTAATGTTTATTTATGTAGCATTACAGACTAAAAAAGAAATTCTTTAAATGAAAACCAAACGTGATCCACCAAACATAAATCAAGTTGTTCAGATACATGGCTGCTCCCTGTTGCAGATGCTTCTGAAGTAATTACCCTGAGAAAGAACAGAGAGAGATTTTGCTATGACATGTTGCTGATGAGTGGTGACTTACTTAAGTGTAAAAGATGATTTGCAGTTTTGACTATAGAAAGGGTACACTGGAAGCATTCATATGCCCAAGATAACCACTGATAAACATGATTTAAATGAAAATTTTCTTACCTGAGGGTAAGAAAGGAGGAGGATTGTGGGTGTATGAGTCTGTATGTGTGTTCTTTTGAGGGCTAGAGCTGTACCAAATGATAAATAGCATAGAAAAAATATTTTTGTCAGAATAGTGTAGTTTGCCGTCCACATGTTCTTGGTACAAAACGAATTTCAAATACCTAAATTGTGGAGACTTCTTACCCAGAATTACATTCCAATGGGTGTTGAGGATAAGGTAAAATATTTTAATTGCTACTCTTTCAAGTAGGGGCAGAACAACTGTCATAGAGCACAGCAGAGCATTGGGAAGCAGGAGGTCTGTAAGATTCCCGCTGGGGATGCCTATGATGTGAGGAAGTCCATCAGAGGGTGGAACCTGATCTTGTGTCTCCTACCTATAACTACTGAAACAAAACTCAAGAGAAATTTTAAAGCAACTGTCTTTCAAGGTGAGGTACAGTTGTCTGATAACATCTGCCAGATTGCGAACATAAAGCCAGTAGTCCTGTCCTGGTGTGATGCTGATGTGCATGGCCAAAGGTTAAACCCTGTCTGGATCCTGGTGGTAACTCTGAGTATTAGATCGAGGCTTTTCTGCATGAGGAAGTTGCAGCCACTGATCTAAGCCTGGTTCAAATCATGGTATGATTTTTTGTACAGTTTGAAATAAGTATCTTTAAAGCGTGATATCAAGGCAGTGTAGCTTTGGCAAATACAGCTTATTCATGGATGAGACAGCAGTCTCTTGCTCTCTGGCTCTCTCTGACTTTTT